>BLKR01012652.1:0-17507 GCA_011170035.1 Teleogryllus occipitalis
GCTTTTCTTCTCCCCATTGTACATTCTCATTCTTCTATACTATCCTGTCTCTTTCTTCTCCCTCTTCTATTTCACTGGCCCCCTCTGTATGCTGAACGCCCACCCATGTGTTTGCCGTGCATGGCGACCCGTGTCGGAGGGAATGTATGTCCTGGCGGTTGAGGGGCCTGTCTGTTTCCCAATTACTCTCCTCGTGCTCCTTATTTTCTTGGCACCCAGGGATACGTGCTCTTACGTATTTTGGGGAACATTCCTTGTAGGTCTCGACACACTTGCTTTGGCTACGGACTCTTCTAGACGGGCAGTCGGGAGCTAACCCACTCCCGATCAACCGGCTTGGACTAGGTCTTGTACTGAACTCCAGGGTGAGCGGGGGGATCCACGGCGGGTGACATCTCCCTACTATATCTCTGTGCCAACCCTGGCACCCCAGTGGGGTGTCCCCTTGTTGGACTCCATGGTGGGTGGGGAGCACGTAGATGAATCGTCTTCTACTCTTTGGAGCCGAAAGTAAACCCCCCGCCCTCCGCAAGGAAGAGGAGATGTTTTGATAGAACTATCGATTTGAATAGTTTTTTCGCAAAAGAAGATGATCGACCGAAGAAGCCCCGTTTCCTCCTCATGGCATGTGCCGAGGAAGGGAAAACTTTTAAAAGCATAAGTGCTGTCCGTCTGGCGCGAGCCATTGAAGACGAGTTTGGTAAGCTCCAAGCGGTCGTGCGACAAAGAAATGGTACCATTCTCTTTGAAGCACGCACCGACGAACAAATTGGTAAAATTCAAAAAACCAAGCAGATTGCCGGCATCCGGGTGGTAGTCACGAATCACCCGACTTTGAACTTGTGCAAAGGCGTGGTAAACCACGAGGACTTTGCTTCTGAAAGTGATGAAGATCTGTCGAACTTCTTTGAGAGTTTTGGAGTCACTGAAGTGTATAGGATCAGACGGAAGGAGCAGGGGAAATTAATCCCCACTTCGACCCTGATCCTTACATTTGACCGTCCGTCCCTTCCAGAAAAAATAAGTACTGGTGTTTACAACCTCCGTGTGCGACAATATGTTCCGAACCCTCTGCGCTGTTTCAATTGCCAAAGGTTTGGTCATACTCAGCAACGCTGCATGTCGGTTAGCGCAGTATGGGGGAAGTGCGGAACACCAGCGCACGACCCACAACCCTGCGACAGACTACCGCACTGTCTTAACTGTGAAGGCAACCATGCAGCCAATTTCAACCAGTGTCCAATTTATCTCCGTGAAAGGGAAATCCAAAAGATACGAGTGACAGAAAGTTTCTTTTCCTGAGGCGAAGCGTCGATTCCAAGCAAGGAATCCAGTAGACATGTCACGATCCTTATCCAGCACTTTAAAAGCTAGGCCCCCGGTGGTAACCGTGAGCTGCCAAACCCAATGCACTCCAGTCCCAGCAGCGCATTTCTCCTGCCAGGTTGCTCCTATAGACTTCCCTGAAGATACGGCCTGTATCCAAGGGGGGAAAGTTATTATACCAACCAAATACAAAATAAACAGCAAAAAACTCCAGCCACCGAAAACTTCTACTGAGCCCCCTATAGAAACAGATTCCAATCAGAAATCGACACCAACTCAAAATCCGTCGCCGATGTCTCGTCCTCCTCCCACTGCCGAGACTCACACTGAAAGATCTTCCAACCCTTCTAGATCTCGGTCACCTGTGTCAAAACACCGGGACACCCCCCTGACACAGGCGACGTTATCCAGCAGCAGTCAGGACGACTCTGCTGTTGATGAGGAGCACCTCAAGAGCTCCTTTATTACGAAGGTGAGAAAGAAAAAGAAGGCACCAAAGAAATAATAATTTCATTGAATGACTCTCTCATGGAACTTGAATGGTTTTCGCATACATTTAGAAGAATTGAAGCTCATACTCTCTCGCCACAGACCATTTATAGTCTGTCTCCAGGAAACTCGTCTTCTTCCTAACCACCCCCTCTGCCTGCGCGGATTTCAAACCTATCGGTTTGACCAAGATGCCGGACTTCGTGCTCACGGAGGTGTCGCGGTTCTTATCCGAGACCATCTGTTTTCTGAGGAACATATCGTTCGAACCGACCTTCAAACCGTATGCGTCCGTATATATCTGCCGTCCTTTTCATTGACGGTGTGCAATATATACATTCCTCCGTGTCACAAGAGGAACTCGAAGAAGTTGTTTCTCAGCTGCCCGCCCCTTTTCTTATTGTGGGTGACTTTAATGCCCACAATCCCGCCTGAGGTAGCACGAGGTCATGTCCCAGAGGTACTATTGTCGAAAATATTATTGACCAGCAGAACCTAATTCTTCTGAACTCTGGGGAAAACACTCATTTTTCCACAGCGTCAAACACTTTCTCGTCAATAGATCTGGCACTCTGCAGTCCATCTCTATCTACCATCTTAGAGTGGACTGTTCTTGATGACTTACATGGAAGTGACCACTTTCCTACCATGGTACGCTTCAATATTCCTAGTTTAGACGCTACCCGTTCACCTCGCTGGGTAATCGTCGAGCTGACTGGAATACATTCAGCGAGGAAATAAACATTCCAGAGAACCGTTCAAGTAACGTCGATGCCTTAGTCGCCCAATTCACTGACGCCGTTCTTCGCGCAGCCACCATTTCAATCCGGAAGTCTGCGTGCTGCCTACGACACATCCCTGTGCCTTGGTGGAATAAGGACTGCTCTAGAGTGGTCAGCGCTCGAAAAAAGGCACTTGCACGTCTTAGACATTATCCAACTGTGGACAACCTTATTGAATACAAAAGATGTAGGGCGAGGGCAAGGAGAATAATTGTAGAGAGCAAAAAGGAATCGTGGAGAGCATACGTCTCCTCTATGAACTGCCACACGCGACCACGCCTGGTATGGAGAAGAATCCGCCAGATAAAAGGACACTCTTCTCCAAACACGGTGCCATGTCTTCTCAAAAATGGTGAAATGATCACTTCTCCATATGAGATTGTAGAGGAACTTGCCACGTACTATGAACAGATGTCAAGCTCGGCGAACTACGCTCCTGATTTTCTCTTGATCAAAGAGAGGATGGAGAGCCGTCCGCTGGAATTCTCCTCCAGAGAGACTGCCGATTACATCCCTTTTTCCATGTCGGAATTGCGCTGCGCTCTTGCATTGGCGAAAAGAACTGCCCCAGGTCCTGATGGGATACACAATCTAATGCTACATCTTCCTGATGAGGCAATGCAATTCCTTCTCTTGTTTAATCGTATCTGGGAAGAGCTCACCATTCCTGTTCAATGGCGAGAAGCCATAATCATTCCAGCTTTGAAGGACGGAAAAGATCGGTCGTTGCCTTCGAGCTACCGACCTCTCGCTCTGACCAGCTGCCTGTGCAAAGTATTGGAACGGATGGTAAGCCAGCGCTTGGTCTGGACCCTGGAGCGCAGATACCTGCTCACACCAATCCAGTGCGGCTTCAGGAAACACCGGTCAACCTTGGACCATCTTGTCACTTTGGCAACCGAAATATCAACCTCTTTCGTCCTGAGACAACACCTTGTGGCCGTACTATTTGACATAGAGAAGGCCTACGACACCACCTGGAGGTATGGCATTTTGCGAACCCTGCACTCGTGGGGATTAAGGGGGAAGCTCCCCTTATTCCTCCAAAATTTTTTATCGAACAGATCATTCAGAGTTCGCATTGGTGACAAACTGTCTAGCAGTCACCCTCTCGAAAACGGCATTCCCCAAGGGTCGGTGCTAAGTGTCACTCTGTTTGCCATTGCCATAAACAGTATAGCGTCGGTCGTGCGAGAACCAGTAAAGGCATCGCTGTTTGTGGACGATTTTGCCATCTTTTGTTCGTCCAGTAGCATCAGTGTGATCCAGAGGCAACTCCAACTGGTGCTCAACAAGCTCCATGAATGGAGCTTGTCAACAGGTTTTAAATTCTCGCCTAGTAAATCTACTGGTGTACACTTCTGCCGAATATATCACTTGCACAGCGATCCAGTTCTCTACCAGGGAGGGAATCCGCTTTCATTCGTCGACTCTGCCAGGTTCTTAGGACTTACGTTTGACAAGTCCCTAACGTGGCGTGCTCACATCCGCACACTAAAATCGAGATGCGTCTCCCCCCTCAATCTTCTTCGACTGCTAAGTGGTACGTCTTGGGGAGCCGACCGCACTACTCTATTGCGGTTATATAAATCACTCATCCGCTCAGTTTTGGATTACGGTAGTGAAGTGTATGGTTCGGCAGCCCCTTCCACTCTTCGGCCCATTAACACCATTCACCACGCTGGTATCCGCCTTGCAACAGGTGCATACCGCACCAGCCGAGTTGAGTGCATTCTAGCTGACGCTGGGGAGCCATCCCTGGAAAGAAGGCGAGCTATTCTATTATCGTCCTATGGAGCTAAAGTGTCGGGTCTCCATAGCCATCCGTGTCGCCGAATTATTATCCACCCAAAATATGAATCATCGTACATACTTCGAACATCACTAACCCAGCCCCCAGGTATACGATTAAGAAATCTTTTGCGGGGACTTAATGTCGAACTTCCCACTCCTGTAAAGCCCCCAAGCGACCTGATCCCCTCTTGGAAGCTTCTGCTCCCCAATATTGACCTCAGACTCTCCAATCTTTCCAAACATCGGTAGTCCTCTGGTTTACCAGATGCAGTTTCAGGCTATGAGGGAGGCCTATCCCGACCATCTATTCTTATATACTGTAACGGTACGTCCTCCGAAATAATATAATAAAATAAAATACTGGTCATAGTATGCCGACCGCCGCCCCACCCGCTTAGGTGCGTGGCCGCGCCGTTCAAAAGGTTTTATGACCGTCCCTGGGTGCCGCGGACTCAATAGCCTCTCCACACTAAACGACAATTATCGAGGCCAAGCCCTACCACCGGTCTCTGCCAACCCCTCATCACCCCCTCAGCCGAACTCGGAGACATATTTATGACAGTCAAAAGCATTGTGCTACCGAGACGCACCGGCGCGTGCCGCGTCGAGTCCCGCGCTCGCTGGGTATGCCTTTTGAGTCCGATCCACAGACGTGCTGCTTAAAAGAGCATCAAAATTCGTTTTGCTCAAGTGTTCACCCGGTAGAGAGGCACCAGGCAGGGCAATAAAGCAATAACGTCAATCAAAGAACGGCCTGGGCTAACCGTCGCCGGCACCCGAAAAGAAAGGAGTAAAACGCCGTGACCGGGGCGCGAAGGCGGGGAAACATGTGTCACCGTCTTCGGACGTGCCGCGCCAATATACCACCCTTTCGTTATGCGCACGTGGTCACCTGTGGACTCGCGAGACCTACTTTCGAGCATACAATGCCGCACATTGTCGATGCGAGCTCGCGAGCCAGTGGCTCAAGTGCCGCCTCTTTAGCGAAGGGCGAGCGAATCGAAGACAGGCCCCCGGTCCGTGGAGAGGGAAGAGGTGCCTTCGTTCGTGGTAGCGCGCCGCCCAAAACTCACTTGTATCTAGAGATCGGTGAGAGAGACTGGTATCTAGAGATCGGCAAGAGACACTTGTGTCTAGAGATCGGTGGGAGACACTTGCTCAACCGCGCGCCGCATAAAATTAGTCACGTGAGCTGAAATGATTACTCTCAAAACGTGCGCTATTTGACTTGGCGCTTCATACGAGATTTTTGCTCTGCGCAATGTCACATCATTGGTGAAATTCATTAGACTCGCTACCGGAAGGAACTTCCTCTCCGGAGACCGCAAGCCGAGCGCGGAATCACCATTGTTTACGATCGGCAACGAGACGTTGTGACCTGGGTCGCGTGTCATGAAATGTGGACGACGCCAGCGCAGCATTGGGTCCAGAGGGAGCGTGTTGTTGGTGGCTTCCGCCTGAGTACGCGCCACAGCCGCCCGACTCCAGCCCGGGAATGCATCACTCACCACTGCTGACATCACGCCTCAGAAGAGTACCAGATAAGTAGTTTTGTGCAGCCAGGTGACGCTCAGCCCTTGTTTCCCGCGTAAATGCGGACGAACTTTAGATATTCGGAGCTGTAGCGGATGTGCCGGTAATCAGGCACGAGGGTAGCGGCCAAGTACTTGTGTTCAATTTTTGTATCAAATTTCATTTTAAAGTAAATAAGAGGCCGCCGATGTACAAAAAAAACATGTAAATTCATTTGTAAAAATCATTATGCCAATCATCATCATCATAATCATATTTTAGAATAAGTAAATATTATCTTGAAATGCCCATCTGTGTATTATTGAGCATGCAAACCCCCGACCCACCGCCGACGGGTACAATACGGATGGTTCATCGTGCAACGATGCAGTGGCATGTAGTTTTTATTGTATCAAGACCACCAAATCATATCGACTACATTCCCAGTGCAGTATATTTACTGCCGAGATGTATGCAATTCTGGAAGCCCTGAAATACGAGTCAGCGAGGCTGCGGCGTGTTGTTGTTCTGTTCTGACTCTCTCAGCTCCCTTCAAGCTGTCTCACGCCCGTCGTCAGACTACCTGATAAAATCAGTTCAGAACCTCATTCATCGTCTTCGCCCTTGCCACTATGACCTGGTCCTTAGTTGGGTTCCAGGCCATGTGAACATCACAGGGAACGAACTGGCCGATCGAGCGGCGAAATCAGCGACCCGTAGGATACACATTGTCGGACACCCTGCTGTACCATTGTCGGATGTTAAGGCTTCGTTGAAACGATCCGTACTTAGAGCGTGGCAAACAGAGTGGCACGATACTACTTTTAAACTTAGTGCGATTAAGAATTCCGTAAATCCTTGGCGCTCCTCATCCCGCATCTGTAGGCGCGAGGAAGTAATTTTAACCCGCCTTCGTATTGGACACTGCCACTTTTCCCATAGTTTCCTCCTTCGAGGGGAAAGTCCTCCCATCTGTGACACATGCCGGACGGTTCTTTCTGTGGAACACGTCCTGCTGCATTGCACAATTCGATGACAGCCGACGAAGGCATAGCCTGGGCAACTCGCTACGGGAGGTGCTTGGGGACGACGATTCTGCACTCTCAAAACTCTTGTCTTTTGAGAGAAAGTGGAATACGTAATTGTATTTGAGTGACATGGACAATATTTTATGTAGTTTGTTTTGTGGCCCCTTTACAGCCAATTTTACATTTTATGATAAATTTTACGAGTCTGTTATATTTTCCTTCTGCCTTATTTAGTCGTACACAATTGCGGGATTCATGCCCTTTTTAAGTAATGTTAATGCTTTTAATTAGCGGGTAAGTTGCTTTTGCAAACTTACTTAATCTACCCTTTTAAATACTTTGACATGGGCGCCAATGACCTTGGCAGTTGAAGCGCCCTTTAAACACCAAGTAATCAATCAATCAATCTTCTATTTCACTTCTCCCTCTTCTATTTCACTTCTCCCTCTTCTATTTCACTTCTCCCTCTTCTATTTCACTTCTCCCTCTTCTATTTCACTTCTCCCTCTTCTATTTCACTTCTCCCTCTTCTATTTCACTTCTCCCTCTTCTATTTCACTTCTCCCTCTTCTATTTCACTTCTCCCTCTTCTATTTCACTTCTCCCTCTTCTATTTCACTTCTCTCTCTTCTATTTCACTTCTCCCTCTTCTATTTCACTTCTCCCTCTTCTATTTCACTTCTCCCTCTTCTATTTCACTTCTCCCTCTTCTATTTCACTTCTCCCTCTTCTATTTCACTTCTCCCTCTTCTATTTCACTTCTCCCTCGTCTATTTCACTTCTCCCTCGTCTATTTCACTTCTCCCTCGTCTATTTCACTTCTCTCTCGTCTATTTCACTTCTCTCTCGTCTATTTCACTTCTCTCTCGTCTATTTCACTTCTCTCTCGTCTATTTCACTTCTATGCTGAACGCCCACCCATGTGTTTGCCATGCATGGCGACCCGTGTCCGAGGGAATGTATGTCCTGGCGGTTGAGTGTCCTGTCCGTTACCCAATTACTCTCCTCGTGCTACTTTTTTTCTTGGCATCCAGGAATACATGCTACTACTTATTTCGGGGATCATTGCTACGGACTCTAGACGGGCGGTCGGGAACTAACCCACTCCCAATCAACCGTCTTGGACTAGGTCTCGTACTGAACTCCAGGGTGAGCGGGGGGATCTACGGCGGTGCAGTGGCCCACTATATCCCCGTGGCAACCCTGGCACTTCGATGGAGAGTCCACTTGTTGGGCTCCGTGGTGGGTGGGGACCACGGGGATGAATCTGATATCCTCTTAATGGATAAAAAAAGCTTCCTCCCACCCTCTTCCGTAAGGATGAAGAGATTTGTTGGTGAAACAGTAAATCTTGAGTTTTTTTTGTAATGAATCAAACAGACCTAAGCCCCGCATTCTTGTCATGTTATGTAAAAGAGATAATGAAACAATGAAGAGTGTCAGCCCGATCAAGCTTGCCAGAGAAATCGAAAAGTTTGGCAAATGTCAGTCGGTGGTCCATCAGAGAAACTGCACAATTCTTTTTGAAGGTCGCTCTGACGAACAGATCAGCAAGATCACTGACCTCAAAGAAATAGCCGGCCTCCAGGTGCATGTGTCCGCCCACCCGACCTTAACCTCTGCAAGGGTGTGGTAAATCATGAAGACTTCTCAACCAAATCGGAAGAAAACTTGAAAGCTTTCTTCGAACCATATGGTTTGTCAGAGATTTACAGGATTCAGCGGAGAGTAAATGGGGTACTCACTCCTACCTCAACTCTGATACTGACCTTCGCCCGTCCATCTCTATGAGAGAAGATATCCTGTAGCTTCTATAAACTCCGTGTCAGGCAGTATGTTTCAAACCCTCTGCGCTGCTTTAAATGCCAGAGGTTTGGCCATATACAACCTCTCTGCATGAGCGCCGCAGTCTGCGTGCATTGTGGAAGGGAGGCTTGTAATGACTCTAACTGCTCCACAGAGGCAAAGTGCGTGAACTGTTGTGAAAAACATCAATCTAATTCCAACCATTGCCCCATTTTCTTAAGAGAAAGAGAGATCCAGAAGATCAGAGTCTCTGAGAAAGTTTCCTTTCCGGAGGCACGACGCTGTAACCATACGCGAAACCCAGTGGATATGGCCCGAAGTTTCGCCGACACCGTGGGTCAACATAAAGTAAATTCTGAAATCCAAACGCCTAAAGCCTCCACGTTGCGCAATGCTGCCTGCCAGGTGTCCTTTGATATCGGCGGAGATGCCTATCCCAAATCTGTTGTCCAGTCTGAAACAAAAACTGAAACCAAAAGCATAAATATTTCAACAAACACTCAAACGCATCCAGAGAAGCCGAAGCCGACAGGCCCTATTGCTAGATCTAGGTCGCCTGTCTCAAGGGACCCTGGTGTCCCAATACATGCGACCCTCTCTAGCAGTAGTCAAGATGACTGCAGGGAATGAGGAACTCCGCTTCAACCAACCAATTACTCACCAACAGAGAAGGAAAAAGAAGAAAAAGAAACCGATACATAACCCACCCTAGAACCATAAAACCTAAGAACTAGAAACTATGGCTTTTGTACCCGTTTGGACGAATTGAAGTTAATGTCTATGCATAGACCCGTGGTTATCTGCTTGCAAGAAACACATCTCCGCTCTGAGCACTCCCCCTCTCTACGCGGCTTTTGTTGCTACAGGCTAGACGTACACAATGACCTTCGCGCCCATGACGGAGTCGCCACTTTTATAAGAGACACTCTGGTATCTAAAGAAATAGACATACGAACCACTCTTCAGATATCTTGCGTTCGTGTCAATTTCTGAACTATTTCTGTTACCATTTGCAACATTTATATCCCGCCTGGACAAGTCATGTCGCAGAAAGAACTGCAAGATGTGCTTTCTCAGGTCCCTGCTCCTTTTCTTATTGTGGGGACTTCAATGCCCACAACCCTGCCTGGGGTGGCACAAGGTCATGCACGAGAGGCAGGTTTTTTTGAAAATATTATAGATAACAAAACTTAATTCTCCTAAATTCTGGCGAAAGCACACACTTTTCCATAGCTTCTAACATTTTCTTGTCCGTGGACCTACCTCTCTGTAGTCTCTCTGTTTCTACAATCTTAGAGTGGACTGTCCTTTGCGACTGCATGGCAGTGACCATTTTCCCATTCGGGTCAACCTCGATATTCCTGATCTGAGTGTTGCCCGCCCTCCTCGCTGGCTAATCCACCGAGCTGAGTGGGAAACATTCAAGGAAGAATTACGAATATCGGAAAACTGCTCCAATGACTTCGATGCTATGGTTGCCCATTTTAATAACGCCGTCCTCCATGCGGCCTCATTTGCCATCCCGAAGTCGTCGGGTCATTCACGATACCCCCCTGAGCCATGGTGGAACGCTGATTGTGCCACCGCGGTCCGTGATCGGAAGAGGGCATTGGCAAAACTTAGTAGGTTCCCATCCATGGAATACCTAATAAATTATAAAAGATCCCGAGCCAGAGCTAGATTAACGATACAGGAAAGTAAGGCTACGTCCTGGAGAGCTTACATCTCGTCACTCTCTTGCCGTTCACCCCCTAAACTAGTGTGGAGAAAGGTCCGACAGGTCGGTGGAAGACTCCCTTTGCTGTCTATCTCAGTGCTTATGGTAAATGGCAACCTCCTAACCTCTCTGCAAGAAATTGCTGAAGAAATGGCCTCTCATTTCGAGCACATCTCCAGCTCCGTACACTGTCCTTCTGGCTTTCAAAAAACGAAAAGAAAAATGAAAAACTGTAAATTAGACTTTCCGAGTCGTGTGGAGGAAGATTGCAATGCCTTTTTCACCATGGACGAACTCTCCTATGCCCTCGCTTGTGGGAAAGATTCTGCTCCAGGACCAGACCAGATACATAACCAAATGTTGAAACACCTACATAAACAGAACAGTAATGGATGCAACACTAATTAAACTTTGTAGAAACAAAGATTCAAAACAGGTCAACGGCAATAGCATGTGTATGTGCAAAGTCTTTAATAAAGACAATAGGGAGTTTTAGCGCCACGCGTAAGGTAGCGATGTCATGCACTAACAGTCATGTGATGGACCATGAAGTTATAATGTCTTATCTTAGGCCTAACGTACGACCTTATACCTTCATAATTAGGGCATACCTGTAGGGGTCTCTAAGGTCACCTTACAAATGGAAATTGGCCACCTAAAAACAGGAAAGGTATTTTACCAACTCTAACTGCCGCTACATATGGGAATCGGTTTATTAAAGTTATTCCTTACCAACTCCACAATGCTGGCAAGAATTAATGGCAAATGTTGGAGAGGTGACGGGTACGAAGTTTGCAAAAAAGAAGTTGAAATCATCCCTTCGGATTGAAGAGAATGTACCCTTTTGATAGAATGTGCTTGTGCACATTGGTTGATGAGGTTACATGCTTGCCTTGTGTTATAGGGGTATAAGCTTGAGTTAAATTTGTAAGGTGTGTCGTTGTTTACTAGATTTTTCTTTGCAAGCATGATAACTTCGTAAATGAATATACAAGGCCGTGGAAGTATGTTAAGTTTCTGGAATTGAGGTCTGCAGGACTCTTTGTATTTGTTATTGTTCGATTGATTCTCTTTTGTATTTTGAATGTTTGCTTAGCCTCTGGTGCCTTGCCCCATATTATTATTTGAGAATAGAGTGCACGTTTGCAAAGTACACTGTTAGAGCTGTCTCAATGGTGCTGTTTCTTCTTCTTCTTCTTCTTCTTCTTCTTATTATTATTATTATTATTATTATTATTGTTATTGTTATTATTATTGTTATTATTATTGTTATTATTATTGTTATTATTATTGTTATTGTTATTATTATTGTTATTATTATTATTATTATTATTATTATTATTATTATTATTATTATTATTCTAAGAGCATAATTAAGTTTGCTCAATTTTGAATTAATATCTTCTAGGTGTGAGTTCCATTGGAGATTGGATTGTATAGTGAGATAACACATTGCATTGTCCTGTGAAAACTAACACCTGAGTATTAAAGCCTTGTGAATCATTTCATTGAAACTTAACATGCAGAAACAGCAGAGTAAATAAGAAATTAAGTGATTAAAGAAAAAGGGGAAAGTGTTCGCAAATTGTTTCACAAGTTAAACAAAACTAGACTATGTAGAAGACCTGGTCCACATTTTTTCCTCTCCGCACTGAAAGTGTTCTTGAACAAAGTGAATTGGTATTCATAAACTATTATGCAAGTAAATTATCCATCTTATTGATTTATTTTTATCTGAATCTCCAGGTAGCAGAAATTGATGGAAAACAAAACGTGACTTTGATTACTACTGACCTGCAACAATTCATCAAAGATATTCAACAGTTGGTTGTTGAATCAGGTGGCAATTTGCCGCTTGCTTCTGTTGAATCAAAATACTTGAAAAAATATGGACGACCTTGTCATCCCTCTCAGTTTGGTTATCCTAGTTTAGGAGCCTTACTGCAAAACTTACATGGTGCTGTACGTCTGAGAGGCCGTGGAACTCGACGCTCTGTTGTGTTAGTAGAAACTGCTCAATGTAAGTTCAGTTTTCACCCACCCAAAATGGATTTAATTAAAGAAGGCTTCTGTGTATTTAATCAGTTGTTGAAACTAAATAAGTTCGTTTTTTACACTTTTCAGAAGAAACAAAAAACTGATAATCTGTGCTTCTGCTATTTTGAGTTTGAATTTTTTAAATTGACAGATAGCCTTATTCTGATTGTAGGGAATATGTAATAGTTCAGGTATTGTATAGGTGTTTGATTTATAAAAAAAAAAATTATAAAATTTGACTTATTTAGTTTCAACTATTGAGTTAAAAAATAATACTTTTCATGTATATTTTTTATTTATTTTACGCAAACTACAAGAAACTAGTTAGTACATGTATTTTTATTTTTCGATTATGTTTATGCCAAAAACTTATCAGCACATAAAAGCACCATTCTCTCGCTGGGCAAGCGAGAACCTCGCCACAAAACCAACTTGCTTCAGATGCCACACATTCCTTTACTTTCTTAACATATTCTGTTTCAACTGAATAGGTCAAAAAAGTAAATCAGCTAATCAGTTAGCTAGAAAATCGCATCCCTGTTTAAACTATAACGAGAACGTAGACTCATTTGATTTCAACACCAAACAATGTCTTGGACAAAAACTGAAAATCAAGCAATAAAGCGAAAATTGATATTTTTGACGTGCTTTGGTATCAATAGTTGATTCAATTGTAATAATGAAATTTTTACCAGAGTGCAAAAATGTACTTGTTTTTTATAATACTGCTGTCTGTGAGGAGTTTAATTTGAAGTTTTTTCTACCTACCTTGTTTTTCTTTTTTTAATCAGTGCTGTAAAATAGTGCTTGAGTAATTTATAAACGTCTGAGCAAATAGTTTGATGGTTTGTGACCAAAATAATTCGCAATTTTCTCTTTGTTACGTATCAAATCTCTTCTCTTAAATATACACTACTTACTTTGTTTGAATTTATTTCTTTATCCCATTATACTTCTTTCTTTTTCCGTTCTTTATGGTTTGTAATTTTTTTTATCTTTCTCTTACTCTTGCACAAACTGAAGCAGAGATTGCTTGTGGTGTAATAAGAAGAAAGGGCGTCCTACTGCAAACAAAGATTTTTAGAAATTATTTTATAACTGTCATTTTAAGATGATGAAACTCCGAGATTGAGCTTGGAGCTCATTGAGGTACTTACACCTCTTTTAGAGCTTGGCAATGAGTTTGAAAAGCTTTGATCTTATCTGATAATAGCTTGAAATATAAAAACAGTAAATTTATGCATTACCAGCAATTGATGTTGCATGTGTACTTCTTAGTTCCTCCTCCTGCTGCTGCCGCCGCTTCATCTGCTGCTGCTGCTGGTACTGCAGTTTCTGAGACATCATTTGGTGCCTATTCAGCTCGGTCATCAGTTACTTCAAATGCTCCTAATTATTCATCAGTTAATACTACTGTAACCATTCCGGATCTTCAAGCTGATTCATCTTCTACTATTGAAGGTGATAGTGGTCATGATGAAGCAAGTTCATCATCAGCTGTTGATGTTGATTCATCATTAAGCTCAGGTAGGAAGGAATCGGTAACGCACAATCCTGCCAAATTCACTGTTTCTGATACCATGACTGTTTGTGAAATTTTCACCATATTATTTGCTGTGTAATAAATTAGGGTGGCTGAGAATTGAAACAAATCAGAAAAATTAGCATTGCATTGAAAGTCAAGGAATGATTGATTTCCTGAATAGTTCTGATGTTTTTCAACTTGTTCTCTCAATGTCACCACAAATTTACAATGTTATAACATTTCAATACAATGTTTGGAATCATAGAAATTTGGATATCATAGAACAGAATGAAATTTGACACAATGTACTCTGCTAATATTCACTAGATGCCTTTGCTTTATTGTGTAATGGTGCAAATTGCTCCAGCTTATTCCCCTACAGTGCTCTTATGAATTGCATTCAGTTTTGTGGTAATAGATCCACATTGCTCCATGAAATGTGTTCCATTTTGTTGTGATGGTGTGCATTCCCAGTGCACCATATATTGCTGCTGAACTATTTTTTTCCATATTTCCTTCGTCTGCCGTAGTCAAATCAGTCACAATTTATAGAATACCGGTTGTGTGATGCAATGGGCTTCTAAGCAACTGCTTTCGGTACCATTTCGGGCTAACCTGCCACCCAACCCTTAAACAATTTGCGTCAATGACCTTACAGCCAAACAACCAAAATGACTACCTGTAGTATTATTTATCCTCCAGTTTCCTTTTTGAATTTGTTATATTAAGTTAGTTGTACATTTTTTGGAAATTGTAGTTGTTTTCATCCAAAATTAAAAAATAACAATAATTAAGATTTTTCTCGAAAACTGCTTCAATTTTTTTTTAGTTTTCGTAGGGATAGTGCTAAACGTACTCCATAATTTGACATTAATGCCATATTGCTCTATTCTTTGTTGGTTTTTTTTAAATTACAAATGTGTAATTCTTTTTACTTTTCTTGTGTTAATATTTACATTAGCGGAGATTTATTCACATTATTACACTTCATAGGCTTTCGCAGCCGAAGTCATTGTATTCTTTGCTGTCCGGTATGAGCTGTGTCTGTCGATGGAGCTGACATTTCAGCCATCTTGTTGTGGCCTTCTTCAGAGTATAGCTTCAGCAGTATAGCTCTGAAGATGGCCGAAACGTCAGCTCCTTAGACTGAGATGCGGCTCATCCTGGACAGCAAAGAATACAATTCTTCGACTCTTTGTGAGCCAGACAATACACTAGTGAGACGCAGTGGCAGCTGGTGTGCGAACAAACTCGAGGTTCATGCTCCATCAAATGACAAAAATGTAATTTCCAAAATTTAAAACAGTGATGTATCATAAAATGGAAGCAATTTGTGTAAACTAATTTTAAAAAAATTTAAATAATAATCTGTATTGAAATATTAATTGCATATTTTTATATGTAGTGTCCGTGTCATGTACATCCACTTATCGCGCACATAGTTATGAGCCTTTTACCATTGTAGTTATCTTGTTTATTTTGTGTTATGTTATAGTAACCTTTCAATCTTTTTCATAAAATCTGTATATTCCCACAATTTTAATTGTTTCTTTCTGTGCTGGATTAATTTCAGCTACTTCCAAAACCAATTCATTCCTATACTTATTTATCCATTTAATTTCTTCACTTGTTAAATTTTTTTTGGTACATATTGCTACTCCCATCCTTTTATGCCCTTATATGTCTACAGAAATGTGATGTTAGAGTGTGGTTTTCAAGCTTGCAAGCTCTAATTTCATTTACTTTTGAACTGTGTTCAGTTAAGACATGCCAATTGGTTTTTTAACTTCAACTCTTTGACTTGAAATTTTATTTTGTGGAAAAAAGATATGGCCTATTTTTCATCGTATTAAAGTTTTAGAAATTGAAATTTTAGAACAGTCCTTGGACTAAAGTTAAAAAATGATTTTGTTTGCAGGTTCTAAGATTCTATCTTCAGAGAAAAGTAGTGCATCTGAAGCTCTTTCAGATCTTGGTACCATGAATGAATTTGATCCTGTAGGACACCCGAAGCAAAGCACTCCTGGGAAGGTGAGGATAATGTATAACAAATTAAGCATGTTATTTTCTCATGGAAATCTCTTTGAAAATGAGATGTGATGACCAAACAAAAGGCTGAATTTGATTTTTGGTAGTTAAGAGTAGAGTTAGGAAATAATTCCTCTTTACTACCGATACATGACAAAAGAAAGCGATCCTGATCTCTGGCAGTTGTTTTCCTTTGGTTGTCCTCTTGCTTGTATAATAAGAGATAGAATATGCATGAATTCAGAGCTTGTTTAGAATGCACGAGACAGCTTGTTATTTTTTTGCATGGTCAACATTTCCATGTTCATGGAAATGACTTTGCTGCATGCCCACATATGTGCTTCAGGAAAACTGGCGTGAATTCTTTCCTGACGTGTCTTCTGTTTGGTGTGCAGACAGTCCCCCTTGCTATTCACCTTACAAGGTATGACTTGATGAATTGCAGTGAATTATAGTAATTAGTATATTAGCTACTTTTATTTCCCAACACGTTTACTAATTCATAATTTTTCTATTTAAATCCACACTTGTATAATGTTTAAACTGATTTTGTAACAAGCATATGAAATAGAAATATCATGAAGAATAGTACATGTAAGGAACATCACATTTAAGTGCTGCTAATTTTGTCTGCTCCTAATTAATTCAGTTATCCTATTGTCATCCCCTCCTATGCGAATACTGTTATCAAGCATAACTCGCGTAGGAGAGGTCATGGGGAAATGATCAGAGCAACTGGAAGGGGATTAAGATTGGGGAAAGAAATACACTTGTATTTGTGAATTGAAATATAATTTTAATTACCACATTTAACTACTTGAAGATCACCGTATTCTGTCAAAGGCATAGTGAGGAAGGGAGGGAGTAAAGAGAGAGAAAGAGACAGAGCGAGAGAGACAGCGAGAGCGAGAGAGACAGCGAGAGCGAGAGAGACAGCGAGAGCGAGAGAGACAGCGAGAGCGAGAGAGACAGCGACAAATTAAGAGACAAATTAAAATCTCTCTCTCGCTGTTTCTCTCTCTCTCGCTGTTTCTCTCTCTCTCGCTGTTTCTCTCTCTCTCGCTGTTTCTCTCTCTCTCGCTGTTTCTCTCTCTCTCGCTGTTTCTCTCTCTCTCGCTGTTTCTCTCTCTCTCGCTGTTTCTCTCTCTCTCGCTGTTTCTCTCTCTCTCGCTGTTTCTCTCTCTCTCTGCTGTCTCTCTCTCTCTCTCTCTCTCTCTCTCTCTCTCTCGCTGACTGTCTGTCTCTCTCTCGCTGACTGTCTGTCTCTCGCTGACTGTCTGTCTCTCTCTCGCTGACTGTCTGTCTCTCTCTCGCTGACTGTCTGTCTCTCTCTCGCTGACTGTCTGTCTCTCTCTCGCTGACTGTCTGTCTCTCTCTCTCGCTGACTATCTGACTGTCTGTCTCTCTCTCTCGCTGACTATCTGTCTGTCTGTCTCTCTCTCTCGCTGACTATCTGTCTGTCT
>BLKR01012653.1:0-17478 GCA_011170035.1 Teleogryllus occipitalis
AATTTGATTCTTTGGTTCTGTGTCCGGTATTGACTTCATAGATTGACTTTAAGATTTTCCCAATATTGAGAATGGCCCAATTCTCAATTCATCTAATTTCTTCCTATTCAGGTGATTTTCATGTTCTATGTACACAAGATCTCCCTTTTTAATTCAATTTGTCTCCTGTGTAGGTTGAATATTTTTTGTTGTCATTATGAAGTTTTATTGTATTCTTGAGTGCTATTTTCCTCTCTCTTTCTAAATCTTTGGCTGTGCATTTTATTTTTAATTCATGCGGTAGGATATTTATGGTTTTACCCTCTATGTCTAGCAAGTATTTTGTTGAGAATTTTGTCACTATGCTCTGTCTCGTATTTCTCCACAGCTTTTTTCACAATAGTTGTCCATAGCAATAACAGCCTCTTTGTTAGTTTCATTCATAATACATCTTATTTTATTCACTAAAGTCTGGTTTAATCTTTCATTGAGACCATTGGAGAAAGGCGCATCTATGGCAGTAAAAATCAATTTTATTTTTTTCTTTACTTTGAATTGTTTTAATTCTTTTGAATTTATTCCTGGATATTGATCCGTTTGTACCATCTGGACATAATGGTATTTTGTTACTTCCTCAGTTAGTTTTATGAAGTCATCAGCGTTTTGATTTTTTGATGTTAAAATATAAGCATATCTTGTGAAATGGTCGACCAGTAGGTGTAGGTATTTTTTTGTTGACCGGGATCCTCCATAACCTCCGATGTTATCTATAGAAACTATCTTGAATGGGTACATTGCTCAACCTAGGTGTGACATTAATCCAAGTTATGATTTTCTTCATGATTTATTCTTTAAGTAGATGTCAGAAGTTTCACAAATCTTCTCTATGTTTATGTTTATATTTTTCGCTGTAAAGAATGGTGTTACTTTATTTATCATCTGCGCTCTTCCCAGGTGACAATAAGTATTGTGTACATATTTTAGTAATATTTTACTAAATTCTTCTGATAATGAGTTTTTCTCTTCTTTGAAATTTTTATAATAAATTTAATTTTAGAATATTAGTTTTTTCTTATTGTTTTGTAGTTTTGTGCATCTTCTTCAATCCTTTTTTATGTCTTCTAATTTCACTAGGTCTACTATTTTTAACATGTCATCTGAATTTTCATCAGGCTCTAGAACTGGATGCCTGTTTAAACAGTCTGCCTCTTGGTTTAATTTTCTAGGATTATATTTAACTTTAAAATTGTATTGGGACAGATAGTATGTCAAATCACCCAGTTCTTAATCTGTTATTGCTTTTATATTTAAATTTTTTAAAGGTTTATGATTGGAGTGTACCAAAAATTCTCTTCCAAGTAACCAATGTTGCCAATATATCACAACCTTTTTTATTGCCAAGCACTTGAGGTAAATTGCTTTTTTTCCCCTTTTGAGCTTCACTCACTTTTTCGAAAAATATGCGACTGGCTTATTATCCCCATTTTTGTCCTTGGTTTAGTACAGCTCCGATTTCTTTTATGCCTGCGTTCTTTTTCCAATTGTTCCATTCTGATTCTACTGTATTTTTCAAAATCATACTTGAGTACCAATCTGCGCTTGCATTGTCAAGGGAAAATTTTAGAATTTCTCTTCCACAAAACAGCGTTCACACTCTTTTTCAAACTCGTTTATCCATTGGCATGTGTTTGAGTTTCTTCCATTAAATATCTATCTATATATTTAAAAAAATAAAGCATTCTGCCATGGCTTCGTTTGGAGCTTCTACTGAATTGATTGTAATATTTTTTCCTTTAAATGAAAGAATGTGATCCCTAGATGTGTTATCAGCGATTGTGTTGATTCACCAACATTTACGGTGTAAATTAATTAATTAAATCATTCTTTAATACTACGCTTATCAGTAGTCAATTGTTTTCTTCAAAAATGCTGTTTCAAAATCGATTATATGAAACGCTAGATGCGAGTCCAAGCTGCTTGATGTTATGTTTTGATTGTTGAGATTTGTTTACAATTCGTCACGGTTTTGTTTCAGTGTAATAACTGCATTGTGGCTTTGACAGTTTGCATGTATTTGCTTTTGTGATGTATTTTTTAGAGAACATTCGGACAGTGGGTTTTGCTCAGTTGTACTGAAGTAGTGAAGTTGTCCACAGGTTATGTCGAATTCCGAATAGTTGTCCACGCGCCCCCAAAGAAGCAAACATACACTGGACGCAGAGAATGAGAAAGTCAGCGCAGAAAATGTCAGTTTTGTTCTGCTTTGTACTTCCCATGCGAGAGAAATTCTGCAAACGTGTTTACTCTGTGTTACTTAAATTGGAAAATAAGTTTACCTTCAAGCAATATGCCAGAAGTAATCAAATGACACATCAAAAAACTTTAGAAATAATATTGATGGACAACATAACCTCCAAATCAACATTGTAAATAAATAAACATTTTTATGTAAAATCTATTGATAATAATTAATTTAATTACAGCAAATCAATATCCGTCAGTACAATAGTGCTCTTTCTTTTGTGTCATATCGTGTATTATTGGAATATGTGGGCCATTTTGCATTGCCACCTGGTCATGGACCATACGTGTTCAAAATTTTGGGAACTACACATAACAGAATTTCTTCGTTATAACCCGAAGATCCAAACAATGCAACATATTGTGAACATTAGTCTGGGCACAGTATTTTACATTTATCTAAGATCTCACCGTCAAATTTTGACGGGTTCTCACTAGTATTAATAAAATCATTGACAATTTTTCTCAAATTGTTTACTTCAGATATTTGTTGCTTATCTTCTAAAACTTTCTTTGAAAGTTTCTCAATTGTTTCATCTGAGGTACTCGGGTAGATTTTTCAACTTTTTCCGCTGTAATCTCTTCTATGTAGTAGTTGTAAAATTGCAAATTTTCCTCTTCATCCAAATATACTTTTGATAGATTTTCTGATAAAGAAATCCAGACTTTGATGTCTCTTTTTTTAAAGTATTTCTTACCTTACCAAATATTTGTGTTGTAATTAGCTCCTTGTGAAGATTTGTGTTTTGGAGTTCATCTGGTAAGCCATTTAAAGTTTGTACCTCAAATGAATTAATAGCTTAGAACTTGCTCTTCTTGACACATGCCATCATTCATCAATTGTATTCCTGTCTTAGAAATCAGTGGCCAGGTGCCTCCATTGCGGTGTCAGGTATCAGTCATTTGTTCGGTAGCATGGCAGATTCAAATTTTTAGGAAACGACACACAATAGTCTTTGTTTTCTTTATACACATATATATGTGTATTTATACATGTGTATACATAGAAACAAAGGCATGCAGTGCTGTTAACATTTCCAATTTTAAGCTTGGCAATGCTGCCGATTTTAATTATGAAAATTATAATTAGCAGAGGAAGCTGATTAAGTTGCCCTAAAACTTGCCAAATACTTGTAATAATATCAAATGTTTATTTGTATTTTTACTGTAAAAATTTTGACATTTAATGTTCTCTATTTATTTTTATTGTAAAATTCACATAAAAATCCATTGAAATGTATTTATACACATTTAAATTATAAGAGGATTATAATTCTTTCACTACTTTCTTCCCATCTTTCTTTTCATAATTGGTTGTATTGTCACCAAAATGTAAATAATATGTACATAAAATAAAGAGTGTTAACTGCAGGCCAATTTTTCTCCGTAGCGAGTTTTGAAAAGTTCCTGAACATGGTTTTCTTCTGTTGTATGTTTTTCATTGGTTTAAATAAAGACTGTATTCACCTATCTCACTTAAAAAGGCAGTATTTACGCAACGCGCCAGCTGTGTGGTTGCCCAACCAAAAAGCTCTATCTTCCCCGTGTTAAATCGAAGGACTAAGGAGTAAAAACAATAACTTCATTAATAGAACCAAGAGCGTGGTGCAATTCCTGACAAGGCAGCAGACACCGGAGAGAGCGCCATTTGGACGCCCTTTTGTTTCAAAATGATTTCATATACATCGCTATTGCTGCAATATCTTCAATAATGAATGTTTTAAAAGGAAAATGTATATTCCTAAGATACGAGATCTTTTTCATTTTCTGGGGGTTGTGCAACCTAAGCGCGAGCCGCCACTGCTGGGATAGCAATGCAATATTTCACTGATTCAAGCAGTGTAGTTTCACTGATTCAAGCAGTGAAGTTTCACTGATTCAAAAAGTGGTCCCGATTTTCACTGATTCATTCAGTTCAGTTCACTGATTGTCGGTGGTCGGATTTTAACTACCACAATCAGTGCATAGTCACTGTCAATCAGTGGCTTTTCGCTGATTCAAATTGAGAGAGTACACCCTAACCAGGACTCTCCCACCATCGGGACACCGCCCCTGCCAGGACAAGCTCTAAGCTCCCGACCGGTCTCCCGGAATATGTGGTAGTGTAGTGCATGTTAGTGTAAGTAGTGCATGTTAGTGTAAGTGTGTGTGTAAGGGGAGAGGATAGGACAAGGAATGGGAAGGACAGATCGCGCGCGGTTCGTGGCCCGTTTGGTAGGTTACTGCTCCGGTATTCGCCTGGTGATGATGGGAGAAACCACAGAAAACTACCGATCAGAGCAGCCGGCCGCTAGAATTCTCCTCCAGACAGCGACTGAATTCGACGTAGCTGAAAAGTTAGTGTCGAAACTCCTGCCGCCGTCAGGATTCGAAACCAGAACCTCCCGGTCAGGGGTGCTGCAGTGACATCAGTTGATGCACTGAGCTGCTCCCGGTGTAAAAATGGCCTAAAGTCATCCGCCACGTTACGAAAACCCAAGTATAACTTCACTTGCTGAACAGGGCAGAGGTGGTAACGGCACCTCCATGTACTATGCTCGCACTTTTTCTTTATCTTCGAGCTCCCTAGTCCTCTCTCAGCCTGGCATAGCACGGCCCGGTAGAAAATACGAGCTCCACTCGGAACGTCACGGCTCAGTTTGCAGTGCTGCCCACCTCCTTCCTTTCCGATGCGGACTTCCTAGTTTTCGTTCTCTCTTTCTATCGACCTGTGCGTACCATGTTTCTTCTTGTTACTCAATTATTTATGTAACTATTAATTATTTCTTCAGAATTTAAAAAAAATCCGTTGTTTCTCATAGCCATCTACTTCAAGACGAGTTTTCTGTGAATAAAGTTGACAGCCCTGCACTGCCGTGACGTAGACAGAACCCGCCTCTCCCGCTGTGGAGTATCAAGAAAAAGTGCGCGATTAGTATTCGTAGCTCCGTGTTACGTGTTTTGCTGCCGCAGCGGCGACGGTGGCGCGCTAAAGCGATCCGGCGGCCGAAGGTGCAACGGGGAAGAGAAGAAGCAAAAGCGGCACGGGGAGGAGGAGAGCGACTGCAGCGCGCTCTCCACGACGCCCGCGCGAATCAACGCGCGCGCCGCCCCGGACAGAAGTGAGTTGCAAAGAACACTTATTCGTTGTTATCATTGGTGGCTTCTCAGGGGTGAAGAGGAGAGGGAGGAAAGCTCTTCTTACATATATCCTACATCTAATTAACGAATATAACGTTTTGCTTCGGTATCTTGAGAGGAAATGTATAATTTTTACTGCCCCGTTTATGTACGTACGGAGTAATATACGTTTTACAGAGAAAGTTATGTAATGCTAGGGAAAATCGATTTCGAGATTTCAACGGAAATACACGTTTTGGGGTCCCCTGATACCGGAAAAGTCCGTCCGTCCACCTGTCCGTTTGTCCATCTGTGTGTCTACGCGTCCGTCTGTGAACACCACTAGCAGCTAAACCACGCATAGTATATTTTTTTCAAATTGAAGAAATCCCTGTTCATTTGGCTGGAGTGGATGCTTTCAGATTTTTAAAAACATTCTTTAAAATTTGCGAATACTTCACATAAATCCCCTGGAACATTTTCAAAATGTTCTCAAAAACGGCTCCAAAGGATAGTACTATTCAGTTAAAGGCATTGACCTCACCTAATCATTGTCCACCGATGAACGATCACTATTTTCAGTGTTATCCGAGTTATCCGAGTCCATATTTATAGCAATACTGTCTGTAATATCTGGAACTACACCGTCCCTTTCTCAGCATTCATTTTTTAAGTTTCGTGACATGAACGCAGACATGTTCCAGTCTTCAATACTGACTTGGTTGAGAGCTCAGTTTGTAAGCTCTAACTATTTTGTTGCCGACATGTCCCCAGATATATTTCTTTCCTTTATAAGTCTTCATTTTTGTCCATGCCATTTCAATGGGATTCAGCTCACACATGTGAGAAGGAAGGCTAAGGACAGAATGACCCCTGCAAGTAAATAGCCCATCAATTTTGTATATCTTGTTCCGAGGTTTTAGTTGCAGAACTAGCTGATATAATTCTGGCTTCTTCTGGGTTTCATTAACAAGTATTCCCTTTGCATTCAACCATGGAATCATATCGCGCTTTAATGAATATGCAGTACGCTAGTACGCCATTTCTTAAAACGGCTTCACATTTATCAATGAAAATTGCCTTATAGGACGAGATTTTATTCTTTTATGTTAAAAAAATTAATATTTCGAATCTACCATTAGGAAATCTAAAACTTAAGAAAACTTCTAAAAATGTATTGAGGGCGGTGATAGATGGCATCTGGCAAGAGGATGGGGCAAGATTAGCCCTTACCAATGAAATTAGAAAATTTTACTTCGAGAAAGTCTGTGCCATTCTGTAGCGCCACTACTTTAGTTCATGGAATTGAGTTTGATGGAGGTTTCAACTACGCACGCTTTTAGTCGAAACGAAAACATCGAAATCGCTCTCTGGAGAAAGAGGGGGGGGGGAACTCGCATATCGCATTTGACTTCAGCCAATAAACTTCGGGGACCAGTTTGCGTCACAGTATTAGCGGGAATTTTAAATGCAGTCAATTTCCAAAAATCACCTTGTTACACATCATTGAAAGAGGTATATGAAGTATTTAATATTGCAACTTTTATCTCAATTACACTGTCATCCTGTTACTTTTTGTTTAAAATTGTCACTTCATGCCAATTTAAAAATGTTTCTTCGCAACTGTGTATGCGCAGATCAACAGTGCTGTCTATTGGTATAACTCTTTGCCGTGTAAGAATTATCTGTCAGAGGTTGTAATCTCACAATGTGGACTGGCGGAAGCCTAGCTGAAGTGGCATATCGAAACGACAGCTCTTTCTCTCCGATCTCATCGCAAGCTGACGCAGGTATTTTAATTTCATTTGAAATTAACTGAATGACTTCTTTCCTCCTCTTTAGAATATGCACTGGCCACCACTGATAGCTGATATTGAGGGCGTAAAATTATTTTTTTGCACAATGGAGATCGGGTGTGCATCAATCATTTGCTGATGGAAAGAGAGAATTAAGAACGTTAGTTGTAGTTTACTACTTTTCAGGTTTATTACTACAGTACTGCTGTACACATTTTTGAAAATTAGAAAAGAAACCTCTCATTCATTAATTTATTATTTACAGTAGATTAGTTACAAAAAGATTCATTATTTGCCGACAAAGAGAGTACTCTCCCTGGAAGCGGAATTGTGGAGCCGAATTCATAGAAGTTAAAAAATAATTGTCTCCAAAACGTTATCATTTCTGAACGCTGATTGAAAAAAATATTATATACTCATGGCTGCTTGTTACATTATTAACCTAGTTCGTAGTTTTTTGCTGCTAAAATATCATTTAGAGTAATTATTACAGTATTTTCTAATCATTTAATGATCTTTTCATTTTGCAAAATGAGGACTGCGGTTGCCAAACATATTAAGTTGAATTAAAAAATATAATTTAAATAAAATAATATTATATTGACAAAGCTACCCGTGTAAGTAAAGTCAACAGTTGCGCGCGACGCCATCTTGCCTAGTTGGCTTCAGTTGTAGGGGCAGCACTGGTAATCTTGTAGTCCTATAGTGACAGTAACTGTGTTTCCGGCTTCGGTGGTATAATGGTTAGCGTATCGAGGTGTTTGAAGGTTCAAACCCGATTAAAGCAATGAGTTATTAATATCAAAAAATACCTCGTACGCCTTCCTTTGAAGGGAAAGAAAAGCTGACAGTTTTATGTTGTAGATTCACTGCATGTAAAAGATCCTCTGAGTGAGATTCAAATCGCCTGGTTCGTCGCCTGAGTAATACCTTATTTCACTGCTAGATGGCGGAAGGAGCGTAGCGAAATATGCCTGATCAGACGGAAGAATGGCGTTAATGGTATGAGACTCGCCACGAAAAAAAGAGCATAATTAGTGGTGCTAAAACAGCACGTACTTTCTCGCCTATACTTTCATGAAAAATTACGCGAAAACTACTAAAAAAAGTACCTTGTCCTTATTTCAAAACCCTTAAGACCCCTCTTTAAGACACAGATTTCGTCAATTGAAAAAATCTCTATCTTCGTAAATGTAGTTGTAGAAAGAGTCCAAAACATTTTGCAATTTTGCAGTTTTAGAAAAATCAAGGTTTTTCAACGCACATGAGACCTGCACCAATCTTGTACCCGTTTTCAACACTATCCAACAACAAAGGTTAATAAAAAACAGTGGGGTAATTTTTTGAAAATTTTGAAAATGTTCCAGGGCCTTCATGAAAAGTACTTCAATGTTAAAATATCAATTTTAAATTCAAGGGACCACAACATCAGTCAGATCGATTGAGGAATACGAATTTTGGAGACAATGGTCCGAACACTTTAACCGATAGCGTTGTTCACAGTCGGACGGACAGACAGACGTTTTGCCGTCAATTGATTTTTCGGTATCAATGACCGTCAAAACATGGATTCTGCCCCACAAAACATGGAATTTTGAAAATATCCGACGGGTATTGCGTGAAATACACCCCAAAATTAAAATATCGATTTCAAATTCCAGACTCCGCGACATTAATCAGAAGGATTGGGGAATATCGATATTGAAGAAAATCGGTTGAACGGTTTAGACGCTAGCGTTGACCACAGAAGGACAGACTTTTGCCGTCAATTGACTTTTCCGCATCAAGGACTCACAACACATGGAATCTGGTTACAGCACGTGTTAGAGAATATTTTTTCTAAATTGATCATCTGGATTCATCCACTTTTTCGTTAGCAGGCCCTGTAACAAGAGCTTTTCCGCCGAAAATTTTCCGTTTTCGCACGTAGCGTTGCACACAAGGTGTGTCCGGAAAGTAATGCAACTCTTTTGTGCGGGTACTTAAAATGGCCGCAGAGTGTGCCCATCGGTTGGGTTATGTGCGGAGACTCTCAGCTTCAAAACGATGCTTTTGGCAGTTTGTTCCGAGCATTTGGAGCGTCAGAATTGCTGACTCTGCGAACCCCTGTTTAGTTTATTTATTTATTTATTTATTTATTTATTTATTTATTTATTTATTTATTTATTTATTTATTTATTTATTTATTTATTTATTTATTTATTTATTTATTTATTTATTTATTTATTTATTTATTTATTTATTTATTTATTTATTTATTTATTTATTTATTTATTTATTTATTTATTTATTTATTTATTTATTTATTTATTTATTTATTTATTTATTTATTTATTTATTTATTTATTTATTTATTTATTTATTTATTTATTTATTTTATTTAATAGGTAATTATTACAGGCAAATTAAAAAATCTTGATGCAATGTGGCTAGGCCGAAGGCCTTTAAGCCATTACAATACCTACATTCTACAGCGTTCTAACCTTTCGAATTCTGGTATTCACCCCAAATGGTCTCTCCTTCGCATCAAAGCCGCGGAAAAGAGACCATAAGGTACGGCTGAGGAAAAAACCCTGAAGGGGGAAAAACCTGCCGTCAGAAGCCGAGTACATGCTAATCTATCCGGTTTTTAAACCATTTATTTATTTGGCGCGGGCGTCAGGCCTTCTCCTTCCAGTGTTTGGCCTCCTCCGCAC
This sequence comes from Teleogryllus occipitalis, assembly GCA_011170035.1. Lineage (NCBI taxonomy): Eukaryota > Metazoa > Arthropoda > Insecta > Orthoptera > Gryllidae > Teleogryllus > Teleogryllus occipitalis. Next base: position 9,872 of record BLKR01012653.1, read on the forward strand.
CTGAAAACAAACAGCACCACAGAAAATCGTCCGCACCAACGCCTCTGCCCTAACATTTCCGATTCCTACTTCCCTTCGCCTCCTAATGTGTTTTATTTTAACCGTTTCCTTTTATTTTATTTTAATTTAATTTAATTTTAATTTATTTAACTTATTTTAATTAATTTAATTTAAATTTATTTAACTTATTTTAATTAATTTAATTTAAATTTATTTAACTTATTTTAATTATTTTAAGTTAATTTATTTATTTTTATTGACTTATTTATCTACTTATACTTAACAATTGACTACAACTTATAACTTTTTTTTGTACTGTTTACTAACCTAACATAACTTACTGACTAACTTAATTATTGTTAGTTTATTGATTTATTATTTATTTCTCTCCAGTCTAGGCTCTGCTCGTACTAACCAGTGCTGTTTTCCCACTCCCTAATTTCAGTTTCTCTAATGGTCCGAACCTTTCCTAGAAATGTTCCTAATTCTTTCATGAAGTTAGATCTTTTATCACCTAGAATGTTTTGGGCGAGCGTTACGTTCCTATGTTGGAAGTAGTAATTTCCCATTCCCATCCATTTTCCTCTCCAAATTTCGGTCGCATTGCAAATTAAAAGGATGTGGATCCAGTCTTCCCTATCATCGCAAAGCACACAGATGCCATTACCATTAGAGTCCTTTAATCTACGTTGCATCCACCCCCGACCCTGAACCAAGCGTATCCCCCTCTTGCGTCCTTTCGCAGTGTTTACGTAACGTTCGCAACCCCAAAACGGACTCGCGTGAATTTGCGCAACTAGCAAACGTTTTTCGGCCGTTGCTGCCAGGATCTCTTGCCTTTTAATATCCGCAAGTCTACAAGAGCCCAGGTTCCCCGCAATAACCCAGGTTCGAATCCTGGTCACGGCACCTAGTTATGTCTACCCACACGTTTCTGATCCATCCAAAACACACCTTACGTGCACTTAAAGGAAGTCCGATAGCCATAGACACACGAAGGATCCACATTTGTGTTTGAACCTGAAAGTATATCTACCTGAGCGCCGAGCGATGAAAGTAATAAATAGTTTATTAAGATCGCTGCTGTTCAGTCAAACTGTGTAATTAAAGATTTAAAGGCAATTCCAAAAAATGATGTTACTCTCGCTATCCGCGTTGTGTACAATGAAAAACAAGAATTGACTAGAAATTGAAAGTAAATAAATGCAAAATTCACCATCCCACATTATCATATTTATTGAACCTTCCAACTGATGACATGGCAGTGCCCGTGATCGGAAGGGTTCGAGTCCCGATTGTAACAGAATTTTCCACACTAGCGAGATAGCCAGGTCGAGTTTAGTCGCTGTCTGGAAGAGAATTATAGCGGCCGGCTGCTCCGTTCGTAAGTTTTCCGTTGTTCCTGCTATGCCGGAGTAGAACCGTAAAAACTGACCACTGACCGTGTCCGATCTTTCCTTCCCCTTCCCTGTCCTATCCTCACACCTTTCTCACCCGCAATTACACTTGCATGTACTACACTACATACATGCCGGGAGACCGTTCTAGAGCTTATAGCTTGTCCCGGTTCGGGCGGTGTCCTGCTGGTGGGAGATATCTTATTGGGGCAAACCCCGCAAGCCGATGGTAAGTCTGCGCCGGATCTCGCCATCCAGTGTGCGATAAAGCATGCATTACGCTTTCAGAACTAATGACCACAGTAATTGACGCGCCCGAAAACCCAAAATAAGCAATCAATTGAACCTTCCAAACCACACCGCATGGGAAATACTTTGTTGAGGGAAACCCCGCAAGCCTGTGCTAGCGGGGTTTTCCTAGCTAGCCCTATGTAGCAAGCATGTGCTATAAAAGGAAGCCCGTTACCTAAAGCTCCACAAGTGATCCTCATTTGTGTCTCAAGCTGAAAAACTGAGAGCGGTAGCTCGGTGCATTCATTGATGTCACTGCAGCGCCTCTGACCGGGAGGTCCTAGGTTGGAGTTCTGACGGTGGCAGGATTTTTGACACTAGTTTTTCAGTTAGGTCGAATTCAGTCGCTGTCTGGAGGAGCATTCTCGCGGCCGGCTGCTCTGATCGGTAGTTTTCCGTGGTTTCCCCGATCAACACCAGACGAATGCCGGAGCAGTACCCTAACAAACGGGCCACGGACCGCGCACGATCATTCCTTCCTCTTCTTTGTCCTATCCTCTCCCGTTACACATATACACACACACTTACACTAACATGCACTACACTACCACATATTCCGGGAGATCGGTCGGGAGCTTAGAGCTTGTCCCGGCTGGGGCGGTGCCCCGCTGGTGGGAAAGTCCTGGTTAGGGGCAAACCCCGCTAGCCGACGGTAGGTCAGAGCTGGATCTCGCCATACAGCGCGGCAAGATCACTGCCATCTCCCGAGATGAAAACATGCACTACACTTATGGGGCTAATGACCTACGCTGTTGACGCGCCCGGAATCACTAACCAACCAACCAACCAATCGAGCTGAAAAGACCTTCATCAGAAACGAGCCCCGAACCGGTCCCGCTCCCCCGCCTGGATCTCGCAGGCATTGTGAGCCCCAGCGTTCACCTCGGATGGGTGGACTCCGAAGCCGCGCGGAGCATCCGATTCACGCGCCGCGACGCCCCACTTTCACTTCACTCACTTCACGTGCAGGTGCGGCGAGCGCCCGGCCGCGCGCGCGCACGCGTGCACGCACACGGGCACGAGCGGATGCGCCGCCGTTGCCCAGAAAACATTCGGCAGTTGCGTGTGCTTAATCGGAAGGTCCTGGGTTCAAGTGCGGGGCGGTGCCTGTCGGCCTGGTTCGCTAGTTTTCGGGCCACGGCCCTTTCTTGCCCCGCGTGGAAGAAGTGAGAGTCGATTATAGATCCTCAAGGAGCAGTAGTGTTTTCCTCGTAACGTATTTGAATAAAAAATCAGAGAGGAAAAATGCATTCTGCATGAGTTAATAAGTCCATCCTTGCCCGAGGCAGTGACTGTTCTTCGAGCTGAAGGTTGATTAGCTGAAAGATGAGTTTTTTGCAACCTGTTTTCTATACGCACTTGTGGTCTGAAGCGGCAAAACCTGCCTATTTATTGGACATCCCATAAATAATTATATTTTTTTTCTCTGATAGCGCTGTCACTCAGACAGAGCCTTGTCTTTTCCTGATCTCGTAGTAAAAATGAAGCCTTGTATAAAAAAATTGGTTATTCAGGATTTCCAGACTTCCTCACATCAGAGGATAGTGTGACATGCACCATCTGTAGACGAACAAGACTTTTTTTTTTAAATGTTGTTATTTAAGGTCGCATCAACATCCAGGTAATTAGCGACCACTATTGGAGTAAACGTAATAGTAACTGTGAAGATGAAACGATATGATTATGAAAAGGAGTGAAAAGGAGTGATTGACGATCACAAATACAACCAACCGAACCCGCGACCCTTCGGTCCGAGATCGCTACGACAGTACTGCCTTAGCGATCTCGGCCACCGGATCGGCGAACAAGACTTTGTAAAGCGTTTATACAACAGCTTAAACATTACTACGAAAACACTATTTCTTCCTGGAAATAGTGTACACATTCTTTTTCCAGCCCTGAACCGTACTGCGGAATCTGGTATTTCGTGGAAGGATTCACGATAATCCTGCTTCGTCGGTGCGCGGTCTCCGATCTTAACGCGACTTATTTGCGCTTTTCTGCGAGCGGTCACTCCCGCCTGGGGTTCGTAATCTTGTAGAAGACACAGCGACGACTGACAGAGCGCTTGGGCAGTAAAAAACGAATGTGTTCTTGCCGTGAAGGCAGCGATAAAATTGCTTCTGATGTCAGAACGCTTAAAAAGTTTCAAGTGCAGTAGGGTGTACTGGGCAATGTGATTGTGCCTAGTGTTACATTTATCTATGTGAGCTTTGAGGAAGAATTTTAAATAAGCAATTGAAAAAATTGTGAAACTCGTAATGTAACACGTAGAATTTTTTTTACTTTGTACTGTTATTGTTTGCAGTCATCACAATGCGTGGTTTTAATTTAGTCTAGGCAAGGATAGTCATTCTGTATATCCAATGATTGGGGCTTTGGAAAGCTCTTAATAGAGCAATTTAGCAGCAAAGAGCAAGCAAGAAAGCAATAAACTTTAGAAAGTGGTGCATCTAGATAATTTAGCAACAAGCAAGCAAGAAAGCAATAAAATTTGGAAAGAGATGCATCCAGATAATTCCAACAATAGACTGTGCGCTCGGACGCAACAAGAATGGGCGGGCGCAGAACAAGCAAAATAAATGCGATATTTAATGAATTTATGAACTGATATTTAGATTTTATACACGTCCGATGCTGTATCAACCACATACTCGATGACACATTACAATGTGAGACAATGCGGTTTCAAACACTGAATTCATTAAACTGGATCATGAAATATTTATACATTGAATAAGGAAGAAAATAGAAGCAGCGTATAAGTGACACTGAAATAAAAAACATGGTAAAGTGTTAGATATTAGTTTTTTTAGTCATATAAGTAAATCTTCCACATAATTTCAAATTTTTCCGAGATCTTCAGTTAATAATGAATCGAGTATATCTCACAACATTGTCAGGTTCTTCAACGGTTCTCAAATAAATTTAGCCTGGAGGTCTGGAATCCCAGTAGGTTGACTCCACACTGCTACACACTATACTGGCGCTATAATGGTAGAAACAGCAGTCGTGTGGTCGGAAGTAACAGCCGCCGACAAACATTTCTGTTAGATAACTTGCTTCCACACGAAACAATTTGTGGGGTTAGTTGGCCGATCGGCCCGACAAATTTGTTCGTGGAGGCCTTTAGAAGCAAGGATTAACAACCAAAAGCCGAAGCAAAAGCTGTGGGTTAGAATCACAAGTGCAGTATGTGTATTTTCTCCATGCTGTTGTAGTGAGTAGAGCTTTTGATTACAAAGAGTATCACGTCTGCGATCACTCAAGGTCTTCCATTTATTATCATCTTTCATACTTAATTATAGTACGACCAACCTTTCTTTCAGTGGAAGGGAAAGGCAAAACAAGTCTGTGATTTCTGTCCAGGAAAGGCAGGATTATTAAGGTAAAAGTATCTCTCCCTCCCCTTTGTTCAGGTATGAATATGTCACTGAACAACATAACATTGTCTAATAATATAGAGTGAATATATAATGGAAGATTCTTCAAGCCGAGAGAACTGTCAAAAAATTAGTTTCCAATTTCTTAATAAAATGGCTTATTCAATATCCTAGTAATGATAATGATAATAATAATAAAATAGTGGTAATAATAATAACTAATATATTTTTGCTTATGGTACAGGTATGTTTTAACTCGAATTACTCAGAGAAAAAAAGATGCACCATTGCAACAAATTAATTTCAGACAAAAAATTATTTCTCACAAATTCAATTTTGTTTTCAAATTCTAGCAGAAGTAGTCTACTTCCTAACAAAATGATTTATTGTTGAGAACAATTACTCTCACAAATGCGTATTCAAACGTACACTGTACGGAAACGTACGAGTATGCGCATTTCTCCATTGTCCTTGTGAAGATAAATTGCCCGAAGGGCAAATCCTTTCATTAGGCGTTTCCTTTTGTCCACTCATTGTAAACATGGTCAACAAGCAGACAGGTCTTGGCCGAGAGTGACAATCAGACGTGCTAAGAAGTATGACTTCAGACGTCGAGTCATTCTACCGAGAGATCGCACATCCTCCTCAGTTATTCAAATAAAAGATACAGACATTATTGTAGTAGGAGTATGAAAACAAATATCGAACCTCTTACATTTTATGTTCGACCAATTGGTCATCAATTTTTACATTTCCTATAATCCTTTCTCTGTTGTATTTTATATATGCAAGTAATCAAAGATATATATTTGTAAGTGATTTATTTTTCAATTTACAAAAATGTATGCACCCTCGGAAATCGAATAACGAACAATTATTGTAACACCGTTCGCTTACCATATTTTATATTACATTACAAATTATATAATTCTGCATATAATTCTTAATAAAACTGTACATGAAGATTGGACTCTCGAATTCAGCATAAGATACTAGTTACAACTAAGAAACTAACGTGTTTATTTGCACTAATGAGAAACTGGCAAACAATTGGTCAATGATGCAAAAAGATGCACTTAGTGAGAGACACTTTCCAACACGTCCGTCAGACTTTGCGTTGCTTGTCTCACCGCTACCAGCTTTCCCTTCTAATAACCCCCATCATTTTCTTTAATAACACAAAATGTATACTCATGTGAATTGTCTTCCTGAATATCTTCATTTTTACTTTCATAATATTATCAATGATTCTTTCTCTATGCTAATATTTTCAGAAATCAGTACCAAGTGATGGTGAATGTGGTTACTAAGTTCGTGGGATTGTTTCAATTGCAAAGATTATTTCAACTTCGAGTCCCCAGTAGCACCGACTTCTATATTACTGATTTCGGATAATTGCATTAATTGACAGAAAACTAAGCAGCCAGCGGTCATGAAAAGGGTGACAATAGTTTTGTTAGATACCCAGGAAATAAGGAAAAACCCCAAAACAATTCAACAATTTTGACTGAAAAATGCAAATATTTGGTTATGTTAATCCGCAATTTCTCATACCAGATGATACGATTACATTCCCATACTTAATTCCTTACTGCTCACGTCACAGTTGACGTCATGCGAAAAGGAAGATAAGAGGAGTTTCAGCGCTTACGAGTGGAGTTTAAGAACATTCAATTTTTGCCGCTCCAAGACCCCATTTTTCACACCCTCATTTTTGTTGCAGCAGGCTTTAGTCCTTGCCTGGGGCAGATTCCAATGAGCAGCAGCGCCGCGTTGAAAGTTGAAATGCGAACAGTTGAAACGCGAACAGCTGAATGTGGAAAGTTGCCCGCGAATCGTGAACGCAGTTGAATGACGTTATTCATTGACGAACAATGTAGACGTTTGATGAGTGAGTGTGTTTTCAAGCTGTTAATGTACTGACGAGCAGTGCTTTAAGTTAGGGAAGAACACGGAAAAGTGTGAACAGATTACAAGTGCATTGATTGTGAAGAACTGTATTCTAATATTAGAAGGAGGCTGAACATTCTGCAAATAAAGTAAACTTTTAAAGATTCTGTGAAAATACTTATTAATTTCATTTGGTTCGTGATTAGTTACCCAACAATAGTATCTCTAAGATCATCTTAAACCTTTCTTGCGAAGTCCTCCGGGTTAATTCAGAACCTATTAGACTAGTTGTTGGCACATGTGCATTTTTCAGATAACTAAATATACGGAATGTGAAAGTGAAATCAACGACAGAATTATGATACCCAATTTACCAACATCACTCGTACATTTTTATATGAAAATAAGCAATGAGTAGTACGTACCTGAATAGTTGTAAATTTAGTATATATAATTGTTATAAGTATCTGTGTATAAATTGTTTCAGTCGTAAAAATGACATGTTTATGCAGCAACTAATTGACATTTTCATTATTTTAATAATGTTAATTAGTATAATACATTAATTAATAAATATGTTCCATATATTTAAATTGATTTTTAAGTAGAACTAAAAATATATTTACAACTATATTTTCTAGGGAAA
>BLKR01012654.1:0-17475 GCA_011170035.1 Teleogryllus occipitalis
ACGTCATTTTTAGCCTATTATTCCGGCCTATAATCTAGAATAAAGTAAAGAATGAAGAAATAGGTAAACAGCGGTTTAAAGGATTTAGCAGCAAGGGCCCAACAACTAAAATGGAAATGGGGTGGTCACGTGACACGATTAAAAGATGACAGATGAACATATGTGTTAACAACCTGGGACCCAAAACAGGGAGAAAGAAGCAGAGGACGTCCTAAACAAAGATGGGCCGATGTCTTTAAGAATGTTTATGGCAACATATGGTCAAGAAGAGCAAGGAACATGGAAGCAAGGACGGCTCAAGAGAAACAAATGACAAACAGCATTAATGAAAGAAAATGTTAAATGTGAATAAGTGCAAGTGCAAATAGTTTAAGTGTAAATGTTACTGTAAAAACTAAAAATCTCTTAAAAACGGATTCAACTTAAACAAACGCAAATAAACAAACAAGCAAAAACAAACACAATTAAAAACAAACAAACAAACAAACAGAAACCAGTTTAGCAGAACCATCCCTGTGTTCTGACAGGAAGCCCTTGCCCTTTTAAGGATTCAACGGGCTCACATGATCATCATCATCATCATTATGTAGAGGACCTTTTAGCCTAATATATTTAACTTATTATACCGATCACCCTATGCATTTACTTTCAAGTGGAGGATGATTTACTGTTAAGGACGATTCAGATTACCGAATTTTCTCGAATATAGGCCCCCTCGCGTGGAAGCTCCCCTCAGGTTTCTGGCTGAAAATTTCGGAAATGTAATGTATGTACTTCGTATGTTATTCGTTGCAATAATGTTTAAAAGATGATAATTTCCTGTCATTTTCATTGTGAGCATGCCCTAAGAAAATTGCAGGCGGGATATTGAAAATAAAAATTCATCCATTTAAAACGTTGTTTGAAAAAATAAAGCACAATTTTTGACAAACTATTTCGATTTATTTCGACATACTCACATATTAGCTACCTTTATGTCATGTCAATTTTTGAAAAAATGGGGGTGAAAATTTGATAAAATAAGGTAATTGAAGTAATTTACAAAAAATAAACATTAAGAATGATTTACACAAAAAAGTACAATTAATACGGGGCGTCGAATTGATAGTAGAGGGTTGAACATGGAACAGAAAATATGAAATCTCTTCCAACGCAAATTAATACACACGCGCAATGATTACAGTTGGGTATAGTCTACCTGTGTAAGGATGCTGAATCAAGGAATTTCGGCTTTATTAATTATTAAATTATGGACAGGAGTGCATAAAGAAGAATGAAACACAAAGTAGTTTTCTTAGTAGCAACATACTTATTATATATCAATAGATTTTGTGAGGTTCATTTGAAAGGGGAGATTCGTCTTTAGTACAGAACTTCTGCTGTAGAGCAAAAAGTTTAGATCCAAAAGACCCCGCGTCTTCAGCTATTTCGGAATCTGAAGTTGTAGTGCTTTCCCCCTTTCAAATGAAGTAAACAAGAGGCGAAAGCTGCACCCGTTCTGTGTCCCCGCAAGCAGTGCACGGAGGATCCATCCGGAGAGGCGCCATCTAAAAAATAAACCTAACAAACATTCTCCCCTTGCCACTTCCTTCCTCACACGAGGCAGCTGGTCCGTGTCATAGATCAAGACGAAATAGGATCTGAAGTTGAATCTTCCCGCAGACCGCACGTGGGTTCACGAAAATGATTGGGAGTGTTAAATGCAATGCATTTTGCAAGAGGGAGACGAAGTATACGTCGTTCAGAATTCTCTTGTAGAGAAGGCTTCTGGAATCCACAAAGATACCACAAGATGCGTACTAGTGTTCTGAGAAGAGCTTATAACATTAAAATTATTGAGCATATTCTTTATATCCTATATATTTTCCGTCATTACTTTCAAACCTGGAATGCAAAATCACATGTTCAGAAATATTTTAATTGCATGAGCATACTTGATTTTTGCTATTTAATGTTTAAAAACATCAGTCAAAAATATTTTTAGGCGTATGCTTTTTCAATAAGATTTCAATAAATTTGATTTCGTATGTTAAAGAAATATTTACACACTAATTAATAATTTACATATAATTATCAAATTATATGGTAAATACCAAATTCCCTCAAGGAAAACGGATATTCCCGCATTAATGATAAATCCTTTCTTAAATAAATGAACCAAAGCGAAACGATCGGCCAATGAACACAATTATAGTCATTTCCATTACCTGAAATAATGCATGGAAATTTTAATGTCAGATAAGCTTAATATTGCACGTTCGTTAAAGGGCATAGCTAAGGGATCGCGAAATAATATTCGGTTAAATTGTATTTGCTTCCGTTTAAAAAATTATAATTTGTTTCTTTTAAAAATTTACTATTAGAATCTCGTATACGTAGAATAATAAATACAATATAATCACTAATCGTAGCAAAAAAATGGATCTCGAGTTTTTTAAAAGAAAAAAAACACGATTTCGATGTCCCTGCGACCGATAAAATTCTGCTTTTCCGAAAAATCTGCTGATCAGTCTGCCTTTATTTCCATATGTTCATCTCTATACAATTTCTTGTCCCGTCTGACTATCTAGTATATGTTTAGTGGTCCACTTGACTATGGTAAACACTAGAGCTTAAACCATAAACAATATTCTTTAACAGAATTTAATATTTTCCAATCGATCTAGTTCAAACTGAGTCTCTGCGAATTTTATGTAAAATTTCAAATTGAAGAATTTTAAATGTTAGGTTTTATGAATGTGTCATAGAGCAAGTTCGCGTTTTCGTGATAAAGCAAGAGGAGATGAGTTTTAACTCGTATATGCCATTCAATATTCTGAAAGTAAATTTAAAGGAGACATGATACGAGAAAATGTGCTATTTTGTATCATTAATTGCATGTTACGTTTAATCTGCTTCAAAGTGACTGCAGACACAGATTTCAGAAAGTCTGCCATGTTCTAGTGTGGAAAAGCTACTATTTATATTTTATTTATAATTGGTACTGTATATACGACATATCTGAACTGTTAATGTAGATTGAATGTGAAAACATTTTTTAGGAGAGACCCATTAGATTTTTTAGAATGAATACACCGGGTATTAGGCGAATATTTCACTGTGAAAGATGTTTGATAAATATCTTTGAAGAAGAATTTTGTCTATGATGAGAGCATAGGCTTCCGCAGTATTCAGCTGATTTTCTCCAAAATTGATATTCTCCAATCGATCTGGCTAATGTTGCGACCCCTTGAATTTGAAACGAATATTTTATTTCGGAGGGTACTTTACATGAAGTCTCTGAGACATTTTCAAAATTTTCAAAAAAGTGGCTCCAAAATGTTTGGTTAAGTTTTATTGTTAGATAGTATGAAGGACGATTAAGGGAATGGAGCAGGTCTCATGTTCATTAAAAACATTGATTTTTCGAAAATTGCAAAGTTAAAATTTTTTTCGGAGTCTTTCTACAACTAAAATATTAAAGATAAATATTTTTCCCTTAATGAAATCTGTTCCTTAAAAATTGATCTTGAAAAAAAGTCATGTACCCATTTTCGAAACTTTGAGTAATTTTTGCATATTTTTGCGTGAAAATATGGGCGAGAGGGTATAAGCTGTTTTAGCACCACTAGTTAACGTTGCTTTATTGTATACGTGGAAATTTTAAAACACGCTTCAAACGGCGTTCTTTTTCGAAACCTACTCATGCAATAAAGCATAACATTATAAACTAATTGCATAATATGCTATTATAAATAATTTTGACAAACATTGGCTGAGGTGGCTTAGGGCATCAACTGATTATACTCAGTGCCACTGAACGGGAAGTTCTAGAGATCGAGCCCCAACGGTGTGGAAGAATTTTCGTCACTAGCTACGTAGCTAGGTCAAATTCAGCCTTCATTCTAGGGGAAAATAGCGGCCGGCTGCTCTGATCGGTAGTTTTCCGTGGTTTCTCCGATCAACATCAGGCAATGCCGGAGCAGTACTCTAACAAACAGGCCACGGACAGTACGCAATCCTTTCTCTCTCTTGTCCATTTCCTTCCTACCTCTTGTCCTATCCTCTCCGCTTACACAATCACATTTACTTGCACATCACTCCACACAGTCCGAAGCTTAGACCTTCTCCCGGCTGGTACGGTACCCCGCTTGTGGAGTTATCTGGTTGGGGAAAATTCCGTAAGCCGACATGTAGGTCGGCGCCGGATATCGTCATCCCCCGGGAGATGATCACAGCCATCCCCTGTGATAAAAATATACACTACACATACGAAACTAATGACCTTAGCACATGTCGCGTCAGGAAAATAAATAATAAATCAATCTTTGATAAACTTCTTTTACTGTGTACAAACGGACACATGGACCGCGCGTTATCTTTCCTTCCTCTTCCTTTTCCTCTCCTCACCCTTTACTCATATTCACACTAACATGTACGAGGACTTAAGGTTCGAGTCGCTACAGTTCCCAATTTTCTACACTACCTAAAAAGGTGGGTAAAATTCAATCCATATCCATACGAATTATAGCGGCCGGCAGCTCTTACAGTAGTTTCCCGTGGTTTCATCTATACGAGTGTACTACACTATCACATATGTCGAGAGACCGTTGGGGAGCTTAGAGCATGTCCCGGCTGGGGCGGTGCCCTTCGTTGAGGAAAACCCAGCTAGCCGACGGTAGATCAACGCCGGATTTCACCATCCAGCGGGGGTAGATCACCGTCACCTCACGATGAAAAAACCTGCACTACACTTACGGGAGAAATTACCTTAGCCCGGAATCACAAACAATCAATCAATCAATTGATTGATTGTATAATTTTTTCGTGTTTCCGGGCGCGTCAACTGCTTCGGTCATTAGCCCCGTTAGTGTAGTGCATGTTTTTTTCTGGGGATATGGCAGTGATCTTCCCCCGCTGGATGGCGAGATCCGGCACCGACCTACCGTCGGCTAGTGGGGTTTCCCCCTAACCAGGACTCTCCCACCAGCGGGGCACCGCCCCAGCCGGGACAAGCTCTAAGCTCCCGACCGGTCTCCCCGAATATGTGGTATTGTAGTGCATGTTAGTGTAAGTGTGTGTAAGGGGAGAGGATAGGACAAGGAAGAGGAAGAACAGATCGCGCGCGATCCGTGGCCCGTTTGGTAGGGCACTGCTCCGGCATTCGCCTGGTGTTGATCGGAGAAACCACGGAAAACTACCGATCAGAGCAGCCGGCCGCCAGAATTCTCCTCCAGACAGCGACTGAATTCGACCTAGCTGAAAAGCTAGTGTCGAAATTCCTGCCGCCGTCAGGACTAGAACCTAGGACCTCCGGTCAGAGGCGCTGCAGTGACATCAGTTGATGCACTGAGCTACCGCTACCGGTAACCAATCAGTTTCTGTGTAGTACCGGCGTTAAGCTCGGCCACCGGGCGGCTCCTGGGGTTGAGCGCGTCCGCACGCACGTGCAGGGGATCTCCTTGGGCCGCGGGGGCTCGTTCGCTTCTCCCGAGTCACGCCGCCAGGCCGCGCCCCGCCTCCTCCGACGGCCTTTCACGGGCAATTTGCGCCATTGTGCGCGGCGCGGGGCGTGTAACGCGTGCGCGCGTGTAATGCGTGGCGGATTGGGCGGGCGGAGCGACAGCGAGCGCCCCACGCCACGCCCACGCGCGCACGCAGCAACTCGCGCCCAAACGAGATAATCGATCGGTAAAGGAACAAAAAGGCCCACTGCCACAAAGGGGTTTTCTGTGTGTGCTTCGATTTTTCTCCGATCGGCACCAGGCGAATGCCCGAGCAGTTCCCTAACAAACGGGCCACGGACCGTGCGCTATCTGTCCTATCCTCACTCCTTACACACACACACACACTTACACTAACATGTACTACACTACCACACATTCCGGGAGACCAGTCGGGGATTTGTCCCGGTGGGGGCGGTGCCCCGCTGGTGGAAGATACCTGTTTTGGGAAAGTCCCGCTAGTTGACGGTTGGTCGGCGCCGGATCTCACCATCCGGTGGGGAAGATCACAGCCACCTCTCGATGAAAAACATGCACTACACGTACAGGAACAATTACCTCATTTAGTTAACGTTATCAATCACTCAATCGATTTTTCTATAGTGGCCGATGGCAGTAGGTCATTGTTAAACTCGTGCCATATAAAATGAATTATTTTAACAGTGGTAAGCACATTTCTGAGACCACGAGCCCCGTTGAAAAGAACGTTCGCGAATTAATTAAAAAGATTCATTTTATAAGGCAGGAGGAGCAACAATGACTTGACGCCATCGGCCACTAAAGAAAAATCGAAGTACAACAATGAGTTGAACTTTAATTAATTTTTAATTTGTAGAATTTTACTAACGGCTATCACATCTGTTGATTAAACTAAAATAAAATAAAAATAATAGACTAAATTATTATTAAACTAAATTATTATGAAACTAAAACTAAATTAAAATAAATAGTCGAATCTTTTCTATTATTTATAACTGTCATTATCTCTGCCCTAGTCAGAACACATTAGTATCTCCTAAAGCTATCGCACACGTGTACCACTAGAGCTACATTAGGGACTCCAGAGCTCGAGGAAAAATGCATATCCCTCATTCGTCACACAGTTTTAAAGAATTTTTTACGTTTAAAAATGTGCTTTAAGTGTGCTTATCAGGTTTTTAATCTTTTGTTACAATTCTATCGTCTGATACATGATACACTGTTTGGAGTACATTAATAGCTATCAACTAAAATGTATTTTTCTCATTTTAAAATAGTATTGAAGTCTCTTATTCGAGGAAAAATACAAAAAATAACGAAAAGGATATTATTTTAAAGAATAAGATTATTTTTTTTAAATTTGCGATTGTTCTATTTTGTATTTTCTATTGCAGGTGAACTCCCTCGCGCTTCTTAGGATGTAACGCATCGACTTATCACAGAACTTAGACCACTGATCGGACAGACGAACCTTGTTTAAATAAATCTTGAATAATTCTGTTGATGTTTCGATAACCAATAAGATAGAAGAAATAAAATTAATATACAAGCCGTTCATAATGCTGAAATCAGCAAGAAGAAAACTTTTGCTTGCTGAATATCGGCAGCCTCCGGAATAACTTGTTAGTTACATTACAAAGTGAGAGTGTATTTCGTGCTTCATACATCACACCCACCAGAAAATTAAATGCGGCGGTTTGAACTTAGGTTGCAGTTTCACAACAACCCCAGATAATTGTAAAATTCTTTTATGTTAGGAATTAACATTTTCCATTTAACTCATTCAGAATTCCAGATATTGCAGCAATTTCGATGTTTGAAATAATTTTGAAATCAAGAGCGCCGGCCGAGTACAGTGAGTACAGAGCAACTGCCGCGAAGTTTAATAGTAACGATAGCACTAATTCTCCTGGGCCGTGGCACGTCTACGCAATTAGATACCTGACCCATGAGTCTTTGAGACAAATCAGATTTGGTGGTTGCCTTTATTTTAGCGATATTAATCCCTGTTTCCTATTCTAAAGCAAAAAAAATCCATTTACGTATATTCGAAATACATCACACGTATTTAGGGCCGGTTTCACCAAACGAAGGGTAAGGGTTTACTCTGGAGTAAATCGTGTTTACGCGAGAGTAACTTCTTGGAGCGTTTCACCAACACTTTACTCGAGTGCAAATCGCTTACACGAGAGTAAATTCGAGAGTAACTTTACACGGCGAATATCCAGCGAGTAAAGTACGGAGTAAGCTCAGTTTACAACGTGCGTGTACCTCCGACGTGTTGTTATGGCTTGACGATTGCGAATGATGGTATTTGAAGATGATTCGGGTTATGATTCGAAATATTATCCTCTAGTGCGAAAACAAAGATAGGTGTAGGAAAGAATGGATTGGTTTTCCAATTATGACGATCGAGATTTTGTAACGAGGTTATGTTTGACCAAATTATCAGCTCTTCTGCTTGGAAGAATTAAAGCTGATTTAGAAACGAATGATTTCCATACTATTAGGAAATTAAAAGAGTTAATATGAAAAATAAATCCAAGTACTAGAATAATTTCCTAAACTATTTTTCCTGAATTGTAGGTACCCATCTTACGATTATAGGCAATCAGTCAAGAGTCCAGAACAAAACAGAATATGTCTATTAAAAGTTCTTTAAACAGTGTAACAACGTATTTTATTTGTGAAGTAAATTATTAACTCATCGGGTACATTATAAACTGTGGACTTTCTAAATTTATTTTTCACCGATGTGAATACGAAATAAAGATTTTAAGTATAAGACAACAAAAGGAAAAATAATAACTACAAGAACCGAAAGTATTTATTTATTTATTTATTTAGTCAAAAACTGTATATAACGTATGGTGGAGAAGATCATCTGCGTACGTTTTCTTGAGTTCCAGAATCCTTTCCCAACGTTTTAACAATAAATTGTTGAAAGATGACTATAAGTAAAAAAAACATACAAAATAATTAATAAAATTTAAAAAAGTGCAAGCTTTGCAACATCTGAAAAACTAGACATTTTCATTCTAGTTCGTAACAATATACTTTTGAAAAACTAAACTAAGAAATATTAAGAAATAAAGATACAAAAAGTAAGAAATAAGCTACGCTATCTCAAATCATCACACAAGACTAACAACAAGACGATGCAAAGAACACCAAAACTGAAATGAAAGGAAATAACCAGAGGTTCCCGTTGATCCGCAATGGTTCACAGCATCACTCTCGCTACGGCCTCTTGAATCGCTCTGAGTTGTGTATGAAAAATTGCGCGTCCAACGGCTTCGCGAAGTAAATCGGGGAGTATGTACTCTGGAGTAACATAACCCTCCAGAAGCGTGGTGAAACACTTATATTTTACTCTGGAGTAACTATAGTGGAGTAATACTTACTCTCGAGTAATAAACTTTACTCGGCTGTTGGTGAAACCGGCCCATGAAGTTATCAACTGAAAGTAAATTTTCAATCGAAAGGATCCTGATTTCGTTGTCGCATTTACTTAATAAATCAATAATTGCAGTAATGTCTAATTCTAAAATTTCAGATTAGGAACAAATGTTCTCCTTTAAAAGACCTTCAAGCGCGGTAGAATAGTATACTAAACATAAGAGGAAAACTTACTATAGGGTGTGGGCTCCATGGAGACTTGTTTTATTGCATATTATTGCAATACATAAATAGTAACTGAATTGTTTAATAAAACAACATAAATCTCAAAATGGCAAAGAATTATCCTTTCAAACATATTCATATTACTTGGCAAAAATGAAAAGAAGCAATTTAAATAGACTTTTGGTATGGAAAAAAATTGAAGTATACTACACGACATGGGTCCAGCAATTTACCATTTGTTTCCAATGTGGAATTAAATAAACGCAAAGCAAAATGTATTACATTTTGATTATACATAGATAGACATATCTTTACTCTCTAATTAAACAAAAAATAAGAACACAAAATATATTGAAATAATCTGAATGATTTAAAAGAAAATCGAGCCCCAGTTGGTGCGCCATTTTTGAAATAAACTACAATATATTTACTCAAACAAACTCGGTCGAGGAATCTGAAAAGGAAATATCTATCTATCTTGCTACTTTATTGCTAGAATTGGCTCAATGAAAAATCATATATTCATTTCACGAAAACATGGAAATTTATTAAATAATTTATAACAATTTTTGGTATTGTTTAACTTTACCAAATATAAAATTAAATGTTTGTCATGACCGTTCCAACCTTATGTCTTCGCGCGCTTTTTCGGCCATCTTTATCCATCTCCGACGCTGCAGTCCTCAGGTCCAGACACCATCTTATCTCTTCTTTTCTCGGAAGCTCACTTCAATTACCGTTCATCAGATCAACAAACTATTTGCTGCTAACATTCCAGTCCAATCACTGACAACTTCGCCCAAGCCCTCAATGTCCCTCTAACTCGTTCACATGAAATATTTTAAGTTCCACTGTCACACTTAGAGTTCCAATTTTGATGTTCTCTCAATATCCATCCCCTAGTAGATGCTTACAAGTCCCCAAAGAAAAAAAACTCCTAACATTAATTGGAGCACGATCCGTTCATGAGCACGGCATCAGTCAGAATGAATGTCTCTCATATTCTTTCAGCCCTGCAAAGCTCGGTTCATAAATTCGATTGTTTATTTGCAGATAACATTTGATGTACTTTCGTACCTAGCCAATCTCTAAATTTCTTGCAAAACGAACTGGCCGTCTTCACGACTGTCACTGCTTTTTCGGCCCATCCCAGAATTCTATATAGAATTAACTAGCCGTCTCCGCGATTGTCACTCCATGAATATGTTGACCTTGACGACGGCTCGCTTACCGTTGCTATGCTAGCATATTCACATAATTTATCCCCTTTAATTGACGCCATTTAAAATAAATATTGTACAATATTCAGTGACATATTGGTATGTCACAATATTAATTAAACAAGAGCATTATTGTTTCTTGTCGCAACCTTTGCATCCTTGAAATGTCGCCTGCCTAAGGCACGGCATATGGGGCCCTTAGTTTTTATGTGAAGAGGATATTTTTATGTTCATTATTAAATACAATTTTATTTTAATCAATGGGTCCAAAGCATGTAACCTTTAATACGCAATTCAAAGTTTATTCGCTAATCGATAATTTGTGGACGGATGATTGAAATCGATTTTCTTCGATATGGTAAAATCTGAGTTGTGTACCAGACAAAACCCGGAGATGTGCACAAAAATAAATTTAAACTACTGCTAAATGAATATTATAACATGGGAAAGAACATGGGAATGATAAACTCCTAAATGTCATTAAATCAAATAACAAATATGATTTCAAAATTATAAAAGATAAACTTTAAGTTACTACAAAGAACATCTGTGATTGAAAAATGGAAAGAAATGTCATTCAGAACTGAAGAAAATGTGTCATTGGAAAATTGAATAAACACAAATAAGTTACGTAATTATTTCGTATTGTGAATGATTTACTTTATTTCATTACTCCTCAAACTAATGTATCTCTCCGGTCCAGAAAGTGGCCATCTAAAAACGTTCTGAAAGGTGGCAACCGCACTTAACCCTTAGTTACTTGCGCTGGCGTACTTTGTACGTCTCTGGAAGTGTTACGCCCTAGGAGTCAGATAATATCAACGCGCGTTCTGACATTGGACCTAACCTCGTTGAAGGCATTTTGCTGCACCCTCCTCGATACTCGGTTGCGTAAGATGTCAGATTGTTTTTTCGTTGGAAGTGTCCGTTGGCGTTGGCACGCGGGTACCAATGTGGGTTTTCATTTTCTTTTAATTATCATAGGATTTTTTATTAATTGACGTAATTAAAGTAATTTATTTTGTTTTACATTAGGAACAATGCAGAGATTAATAATTTACCGGAAAAGCAGATAGTCTGTGAATTATTACATGAGGAATCGTCAAAAGTCGAAATTTGCGATGCTGCTAATGATTCTGAGAAAGAAGTTGTAGTGGCCGAGAGTGAAAATGACACGTGTCCTGAGCTTTATTATGCTAGTAATTATTCAAGCAGCGATTTAGAGTGTAGAGATGATTTCATTGGCAAAGACAAGATTACAAAATGGAATACAACACGGCCTGTCAGCAAATTTACAAACACTGGACGTCGTGATGATCAACAATAACCACAACAAAATTAAGAAATTACTGTCACACCTGCGGAAGAGGAAGAAAACTACTCTACTACAATAATTACTACACTCACTACTAACTGGTGCTACAAAATTTTCAAGCAACGAACATATTCTTGAAGTCATCAAACGCAAACATTGTTCTGAAGACTAATATGATAAATTTTATATTATTATTATTTAATTAAAATTGTAATGTGTATACATTTCAAATATAATTAAATAAATATCCATTATTCAATATCCAAATTATGTATATATTTGGCATTATTGGGTCGATAGTCCCCCTTGTCTCGGCCTAGTTAAATTCCCATGCTTGGGGGTAAGAGTGCCATGAGGCGAAAATGACGAGACGTATTCTCTTCACCGTAACTAGCAAGATACGCCTGCTTGAGCTTTTCTTCGTCACACAGCTACAGAAACTGGGACGATTTTTAAAGGAAAGCTACAACTCTATTTTTACCTCGACCGGAATCGAGCCCGGGACCACAACACGGGAACCTAGTATGCTGCCCATGAGCCATCCCAGGGGTTCAGTATATGTCCAAATTAAATCCAAATATTATGCAGGCCTTGCAGAGTTCATTTTTCTAACAAAATAGGCTTGGCGTACAAAGTACGCCGCGCGAGAACTTGTGTGACAACTCATAGCGCGCGAAGTCCACCTCCCTCAATGTTTCTGCCTATCAAAAATACCAACTCTGAAGGGAATTCTTAGAGATTGTATTTATATTAAACGCGACCGTTCGCGTCCACGTCGATGCTCACCTGAGGGAGAATTGTAGAAAAAGCAGCTATTATTATTATTATTATTATTATTATTATTATTATTATTATTATTATTATTATTATTATTATTATTTCGGCCATTTCCTCACCTCAAAACATGACTTTTAGGATCAGATTTTGAGCTGTACCCCTTCGTACGACAAAGTTGTTACGCCTTGAAGTGTGAAGTATGAGACGATAGGATGATGAGGAATGAAGGGACAATCACTAATACGATCATGCGTACGCAGGATTCGAACCTATAGAACCTATACCTTCATCATAAGGATTACTTGTGCTATCCCCCTCATAAGAAAGGTAAGGAACTTACTCCCCTCCATACACAGGACGCCTCAATTCGGTTGGGGCAGAGGGATGGGAAGAGAAGGTCGCGGGCGATCCCGTTTCTGTAGAGTCCTGTTTCAACATTTGCCCGGAAGTGATCGGGGAAACCCCGGAAATCACCAGTTAGTGCAAACGACATTGGAGCTCGATCGCAGCAGACTCCGTAAACATAAACATGATCAACTCGTGAAGCCGGACCGGTAGCGGTAGCTCAGTGCATCAACTGATGTCACTGCAGCGCCTCTAACGGGGAGGTCCTAGGTTCGAGTCCTGACGGCGGCAGGATTTTCGACACTAGCTTTTCAGCTAGGTCGAATTCAGCTGCTGTTTGGAGGAGAATTCTCGCGGCCGGCTGCTCTGATCGGTAGTTTTCCGTGGTTTCTCCGATCAACACCAGGCGAATGCCGGAGTAGTACCCTACCAAACGGGCCACGGACCGCGCGCGATCTGTCCTTCCTCTTCCTTGTCCTATCCTCTCCCCTTACACTTACACTAACATGCACTACACTACCACATATTCCGGGAGACCGGTCGGGAGCTTAGAGCTTGTCCCGACTGGGGCGGTGCCCCGCTGGTGGGAGAGTCCTGGTTGGGGGGTAACCCGACTAGCCGACGGTAGGTCGGCGCCGGATCTCGCCATCCAGCGGGGGAAGATCACCACCATCTCCCGAGAATAAAACATGCACTACACTCACGGGACTAATGACCGAAGCAGTTGACGCACCCGGAAACACGAAAAAATCAATCAATCAATCAATCGTGAAGCCGGTTTCTAAAATATTGCCGACACTCCTACGGAATCGAGTCAGTGAAATTGTACGGAGACGGAGTCTCGCTGCACGTGGACGCAGGGCACACGTGGGGCGGCGCTGTTTGTGTTTCAGCCACCCCCACCGGCTTCTGTTCAGTTCAATGGCGCGCGCTGGGCTGTCTGCTTCCTGTGGAAAAAGAAGGAGAGGCGATAGCACAAACAAACGCTCTCCGGTGACGGACAAGCCTCACGCTTGCCTCGGAGCACCGACCCCGTAATCACCTTCCAGCACGCAACACTCACGACGCTGGGACTCGGATTGACATGAAATTTTACCAGCTTGTTCAGGACCTTTCAAAACCCCTACTTACAATTTTTTTAGTGTTATGAAGCATTGCAAGTAGTGCTTTTGCGACCATTAGTATTGAAGTTGAAGCACGGAAATCGCCGGGTGTCGACGCGACGGTCCTACAATCTTTACATGTGAGCAGCGCCGCCGCTATCAGCCTATCTGTCGGCAGGGTGTCAATTGCCTCGGAGGGCATGCATGATGACAAAATGGACGTTTACATGGCAGGTTCCGAAAGACGAGAAGGTCCAACACATTAATGAATAATCCAAAACAATTATTGCAAAGATATGGATCCCTGAAAATGATATCTCGATATATGATAAATAAATACACCCATACGTAAATACATACATACATATATACGAACTTACAATCGACTCCGGTTATAGTGAACTTCTAGGGATTAACATGTTTGGTTCACTATATCCGATCATGTCAAAATTATCTGTTCGTTCGTTTACCGTCACAAATCAGTTTTCTATTATACGGCAACGAAAATATCTAGTTTTTGAAATTTTAATCTCTCGCTTTTTAAATTTTTATTATTATTATTATTATTATTATTATTATTATTATTATTATTATTATTATTATTATTATTATTATTTCATCTTTCAACTATTAATAGTTAAATTGTTGCGAAGGGATTCTGAAACTCAAGAAAGCGTGCGCAGATGATTTTCTCCCCCATACATCACATACAGTTTTTGACTAAATAAATAAATGGAATTCCTCCACAACGATTGATTTTATTAATACAACTGTGCAGCAAACTCATTAACAGGATGAACTGAAAATTTCAATACATTTATTTATACTTAAAAAATAAATTATTTTCAATTATGTGCTTCATACATTTTTTTATTAGTAATTTCTCTAGATCCTTCTTCAGATTTTTTGCTCTCCCCATACTTGATTCTATATTGTCCTCTGTCTCTACGTATCGTAATGCAATCTTGACACGTTTCAATGCCTCTTGCACTTTTGGAACACTGTCCCACTCTCTGAAGGCCATTTTAATTGTCTAAAAACATACGAGATACGATTAATTTCCAGGACTTATTTCCTATGTTCAGGTTATATAATATGATAAATTTCTTTCTTATCAATCTCCGCGATGGGCTAGTGAAAATTTTGTGAAATTTTTACTCTTCTCGTCTATTATGTTAAAACTGAAGTATTAAATTTACTGCCAATTTATCATGTGTTCGACGCACATTATACACTCCTTACCTTCTGCATGTGAACGTGTAATTCTAATCAGAATCACGATCCCCGAAAATTCCTTTTTGATTGAGATCAATTATTAGATTGATGGCATCTACTATAAATTATCAGCATTTTTCAACAATAAAAATTAACATTTATTCTTATAATATATACATCACAATTGTAAAAGGATTTTGCATTACATTACTTTCATGAAACCTTAAACACCGTACTGTTTTGACTATAGTTGTAAACTTGATCGCTGGCTCGGCTGACTAGCAGAATATTGTCCATGGAATCCTTGGTGTACCAAGGGGCGTTCTCTAGAAAGACTTGTTTACGTCATCAAGAGCGGACAAACCTTAGCAGGTCACGATCGAGCTTGGCAACCGGACGGTCATCTCGCGGTCTCCGTCCCTGTGCTGTCTGTTTGTGAAAAGTTTATTTATCCTGTGCCGCGAGTTGAAATCTGTCAGTGATTAGAACTATTTTAAGACAACTCCGTGCATTAACCCAGCTGCTCCCGCAGCTGTTAAGGTGGCGTTATGAGTTCTTCTGAGTACAGGGGAAACATAACCCCAGTTTCTTCGAATGTTCAACCTGAATCTGATGGAAAGATGTCTTACGCCAACGTTACATCTACCGATGTCTTTCCCAGCAAAGAACAAGCTGTTGTGTTGGAGTCCCAAGATGGATTAACTCTCAAAGACTACATCACTAAACTTGCAACTATTATAAACGCCAGTGACATAAGGTTTGTTTCACGAATATCTAACAGTAGAATATGTGTGTTTTTAAGTAGTACACAAGTGGCAGAAAACCTAACAGCAAATCACAGTACGGTAAACATTAAAGATCACATAGTAAGCATAAGACCCCTTATTAATAAACTCAAAAGGGTTATCATCTCAAATGTCTGCCCCATAATACCACATGATGTAATTGCAAAGGAACTCTCCAAAAGAAACATAGAAATTCAATCAAAAATTTCGTTCCTTAAAGCTGGAATACCTGACCCTGGCTTTTTCCATATCATGAGCTTTAGGATACAAGTATTTATAGCCCCTGAAGATGTAAACAAACTCCCTGAAACAACAATAGTATTCCATGAAGGTACTAATTATAGAATCTTTCTCTCAACTGATGATATGACTTGCTTCCTGTGCAAATCAACCGGGCATCTTGCCAGACAGTGCCCTACTTCACCTCAGTTAACTGAAGAACATGCTCCTAATGAAGTAAACAAATGTCCTATAACCCAATCACCACATCACCCATCTGAATCTGTCGAGATGCCTAACATATCCGAAGAACCTATTATTAACAGAAACAATTTCCCTACTTTACAAAAAAGACCATTACCTTCAGATTCTTCATCACAATTAGAAACAGAAAATGACAAAAATCAAACTTGTAAAAATGAATCCACAAAATCTAAATCAAACAAGAAGAAAAAGAAACAAGACAAAAGTGATGACAACTCCATGCATGAAAATGCTCATATCAAGAAAGTAGAAGAGCTTATTGCACCCATTAAAAATACTATCTCTAATAATCCTCAAAAGTTCCCTCTTACCTATGAACAGCTGGAAAACTTTCTTGAAAATTCTTTTGGTTCTAACAACCCCATCGTTATAGCTAAAGATTATACTGATGATATTCAATCCATCATTGAAATGCTAAATGAAATTTACCCCCTACTAAATGAAAGATCGATCAAAAACAGAATCACAAGAATAATTAATAAATTGAAGAAACATAACCAATTACCAGAAGAGTCAGGATCTGATATGTCTTAATAAAATGATACATTTTCTATAAATTTTATGAATATTCTACAATGGAATGTCAATGGATTCTATTGCAGATTAGAAAGACTACAATTATTATGCATAAACCATAAACCTGAAATCATTTGCATTCAAGAAGCCAACTTTAAAGCCAACCATGTAGGTATTATAAAAGGATATAAACCTTTTCATAAAAATCGATCCACATCCAGCATAGCAAGTGGAGGTGTCGCTACTTATGTTAAAGAGTTCTTAACAGTTAAACAACTTGACATCCAATCTAACATCGAGGTTGTAGCTGTAATAATTCAAGATCATAACCCAGTGTGTTTCTGTAACATTTACCTACCTAACAGCCACAACTTTGAAATTAATGAAATCAAAGATATAATCAAACAACTCCCCAAACCTTTTGTCCTACTCGGAGATTTTAATTGCCATAACACCTTATGGGGTTCAAAAACAAATGATTCCAGGGGCAATTCCATTGAAGCACTCATTGAAGAGCTTGATCTAACACTATTAAATAATGGGCAACCAACTCACTTTAATGTGAGCAATGGTAGCCTCAGTGCTATTGATCTCACCTTATGCTCCACTACAATTGCACCAAAATGCAAC
>BLKR01012655.1:0-17471 GCA_011170035.1 Teleogryllus occipitalis
ATTAACATGCAAATTTAACAATGTTTTACTTAAACAGGGTAATAATCAAATGTTTTAAAGAGTTACAATTTTGGCTGTCCAAAGTGCCAGTGTTATTGGCATAAAAAGTATGTAGTTAATTGTGAATTGAATGTTTGTCAGCAATATTACTTCATTTGACAGTCAAACTTTCATACAGTTTTCTAGGTTGTTGGTCTAGAAGGAAAATTCTTTCCAGACCTTTCTTCGTTTCTGCAAGTTTGGAATTGCAGAGCATATGAAGTTGTCCATTTGCAATTATGTTCTTAGTACACAACCAGCCATGGTATCTCTTACTTTGTGTGAATGTCGAAGAGCGGTAACCCGTAAGACACTCAAGTCAACTATGTGCAACATCAGACATCGACATGACATAGAGTAGATCAAGATAAAACAATGCAATTTCACTGAACACTAATATTTTTACAGAACTCACGAGCACGGTGAGCCTTACATTTATGCTTGGTTCAAAACTGATATATATGGTTATAAATCTGTTAACAACAAATTAGTTGAGCAATATGTTTTATACATAATAATAACATAGTGCCAATAATTTACTTTTAATATCAGATAAAGACATTTTTGATATTGGTTGATTTAATGATGTAGAGAATGTTTTACACAATTTTAACTTTTTATAACAGTCATAAGTAACAAATAAATGTAATAAATTGTATTTATTGAAGTGACACTTAGCAGTGGAAAAAGCAAGACATTGTGAAAGAAAAATTTTATTAAAAAATTATATAAAATGAGACTTAAAGGTTGAAATTACATAAAATGTAGATGATTTATAGTAGTACAATAAAATTATCCATTATTCACAAGTCCAGAAACAAAATAAGAAACCTGATAACTAACACACACAACAAGAAAAACATTTACCATTGTAAAGAGGAAGAACTGCATACAGATTGATGAAAAACAAAAAATGCCCCTTAAAACTTTTTCAGCCTCTTCTGGTGAGTCACATACAGTAAGACAACCGACTTATGATTCAAGGTTATATGCCAATGTTAAAACTATTGGCATATAAACCACCCGCCTTCTACAACTGCTTCATAAAACTAGAAAAATTTCAAGACATGAGACTGAACTACGTTTCTAATTTAAGATATAAGCACTTGGCTCATTCACCATTAATCTGATAATTAATACAGATATAATTTTTACAGAATTGACCCCTATATCCTTCTATAATTTCAGTTTTGATGTATTCAATTACTTTCATTTTTTCTTTTGATGCCAGTAATCAAGTAAGTTCTAAAGAATAAGATCAGCAATGAGACAATTGTTACTCCAGCTTACCTTGTCATCCTCTTCTTTCACTTCAGTCTTCAAAGAGTCCTCAATTAGCTCCTGGAAATGACTATACAGTATTTAACAATTCTTGCATCAAGTCATTAATAATAACCCAATGAATTATACACTTTATTCATTGTATAATTTGTATCTTATGCTTCTAGACAATCAATTATGAGTCATTAATAAAGGATATGTCAATTAAAAATCATTTTAAACTGTTGAATAGCATCAACAGAGCACAGCGCTTAAATGTGTTTACCTCATCATGTACATTAGAATCTGTAGGTGAGAAAGAAATTTAAAAATAACAAAATAAAGTATATAAACGAGTTTTACCATGAGTACCAAAATATTTTCTCATGAAGTTAGGTTGGTTCAAAGGCAACTACGTTTATGACTGACCTTAAATGGTCGCGAATTGTAAATGAGGATAACAAATGTTGGAAATTGTTGCTGGAGTGCAGCAATTCAATAATGAGGAAAGCTTTCTTTATACTGTGCTTTGAATTTACATGTGTCCACTCATTTATGTACTTTATTTGTAAATTTCTTTCTTAGATACAGATTTTAATGTGCCCGATGAGGTGACCACATTTGAAACATAGTTTGTTGGTAAATTCAACTGTGTAAAATTATTGTTAATGGACATATCCTGTGTACTACAGAAATTATCATCCTCCTATTTCTTGGTTAAGTGAAAAAAGACTTCTTAAACAGAATTGCATTTCTTGTATTTAAAAAAAAAAAAAAAAAATCAGAAAAACACCTAACTTTTAGCAATAAAGGACTAGAAAGAAAAGAAGTAAGAAAACTCGCTGTGCATATTTAAGACTGGTTCTTGTTTAATTTCTGGCACCCAAACAATGGTTAATACACAGGTCCCTTTGGTTCCTTCTTCAGGATCATCAACATTCATTTGGTACAGAATCTCAATTATACTCTATGCCTATAAAGTATTGGCAAACTATCCGTCATAACACGCCTTTGTCATGCATTTCTGAATGTCTAAATCTACACTACAGTGCATTAGGCAACATCATGCAACACCCCACTGTCAGAACAATCCCAGACATTCTATACATCACATCTATTCATGTACCCCAAGAAGGAATCTGTCATAAAATATAGTCAAGTACAGTTGTATAACATGACTACAAAAATGTAAAATAGTAGTACATATTTCACTTAATTAGAAGTTGAACAATGTAACTAGTGTTTTAGTAAAAATACCAACAATCTGGTATCCTGAAATAAAATATGGAAATCGTAATAGGTATCCAAATTATATTTACAGCAATCAAAAATTAAAATTATCCAAACTCACTGTGGAATTCCCAACAGGCTCTGCAACAGAGTCCTCTGGTTCTTGCTTAATCTATAAGAAGAAATCAAATTCATAAACTGTGATATCACCTGGAATGAACACTTACTTGTGAGTTTACAACTTCAAATTCTCACAACCAATTCAGACAAAATACTTCTCTGATTTTAATACACAATTATTATTTGTTAAAGTACAATCATTTAATTAATAATAAATAAATAATAACAAATTTATTGTCCAATATTATACTATAACCTCAAATTTGAATGTTTACGCAAATATTGTTTCATGCATTACCCTTCACGAAACAAGGTAGTTATATATGCCCAATAAATATTTTGCATTTTCTGGGTGGGTAATTTCATACTAAGAATTACACTCTACAAATTTTATCTTTGTCACAAAAATATATAAATTCATTCATCCAGCATTCATTGCACGTTTGAAATTTAATTAATGTAGTTGAGTAATAAAACTTACTTCTTCTAATTTAATGACACTTTCTGCTAACAATTCAATGTGATCCATTGTTAATGCACATTCATTGCAAGCAGATTTCTCCAATCAAATCTCTTTCAGATGAGGTCAGCTTCAGACACTTCAGCAACAAAAAGTAATTTGTACGTATCATTGTACAATGACTACATTTATCGTCAAAGACTAATTTTTATATATTAATTTTTCTATGAGCTGATATGTCAATACGGGACCATTTACATGTTATTCAGGATATACTCTTTGGGAGGCTCCCACTTCATTTCCCCATAAGGTCTGTGCACGGGCGGACACGGCCGTGTTGACGGACCGTCGTGTAACGAACTTCTTCCAAGTAGTTGCAGTGACGTTCGTATGTGTCGCGGTAGTCGCATACGGAAAGCGTATTACTCTTTGCCATTCAGTTAGACGTTCGATGCATATGCTTCGTAGGAAATTAATTATTATTTATGTATTACTTTAGGGAAGGGCAAAGATAACTTGTAAATTAATAGACAGTTTTAAAAACGAAAAAAAATTATTTATTTTTTTCTTTTCCACTACAAAATTAAATATGGAAGTTATAGTTTAAATCATACAGTATAAAATGATTCTAAAACAAAATAATAAACTTACAACTAAACTCTGAAAATTAAAAACTGGAAAATATAATATTAAATATACATCAGAACCAACCAACATTCTATTATTTACATTACAAATTTAACAAAATTAGTTCAAAACCTTAAAAAAATCATAGCATTGACAAACTTGAAATCTTAAAAAGCAATTAAACAAGACTGAACTCAAAATTGCGGAGAAATAAGTTACAACAAAATGTTTTATAAAGAATGCACACAATATAAAAAATCACAATAATAAAAGGAGACAATAATTAACCCCACTCATTGAAAATGCTGTTGAACCTAATTTGTAACATTTTGAAAGTTGTCATTGCATTATGACATTAAAGAAGAAATAAGTCTGTCAATTTTTCTGAATATTTTGCAGACCCCATATATCTGCATAAATTTATCAAAGAACACAAAAGTTGCAAGAAACAATCAGTAAAATAAATATTATGTAGACCAATAGTGTCATCTTTTTAACATGTTTCAACTCTAAATATAACATTGTCTTGATGACACTACTGTCATTATCTGGATAAGAAGTTCTTGCATTGTTTGATATAAGAATCAAGAGGGGCCTGAGATTAGGACACATACCACATAATTTCCAGCAAGCAAGCAGAAAACACTAAATGAAAACTAAAATACATGTTTTAGAAAATAAGAAAACCAATATACAAATACAAACAATGGTGCGAGATCTTGCTGCAATCGAACCGAATACTCATTAACAAAGATGTTATAACAGGTAATGTGAGCAAAGAAAACATGGGACTAAAAAGATTATTTAAATAGGTATATCTTAATAATGTTGGAATAAGATAATTAAATCTTTGCTACAAGAATTCATGTTTAAAACTGAAGAGTTTCCTTCTTTCATTAACACTTTTCACAAATGTGTAATTCATTTTGGTCCACATAACTTACATGTCACAAAGCAATAAGTTCCCATTTTCTTTTATAACGTTAATTTTCAATTTTTAAATTTTACTTATGTTCATTTCATTGGAAATTCAGTGTATCCTCTCTATTTAGCTGATTTAGAAATTATAATCCTTGTTTTTGAATTAATTTTTTAACATTAAAAAAAATGTATTTACTTATTTTGTAGTTTTAATTTTCCTAATTGCAATAAATAAATTCTTTGTTTAAGTATTGGAAAAACTTGCTTTCTTGATTTCATAGAGCAAAAATATTTATTAACTCAAATTCCTCCAACTCAATGAATAAATTAATTCTCAATTCCACTTAAGTATTTTAATCTATTTTCTAGAAACTTATCATGCACAAAAATCATACATACAAAAATTATTAAAAATATTTTGAATGTTAGTTCTTCAATTTTGTTCAACATTTTTCATTTTTTTCACATTTTTTATGTATATCCAAATTAATACCATCAAATAGATCCTGAATAATTGCATTCAAATTCTGTTCAATCCTTGAACTTTTTTTACGACTTTTATATGACTTTCACAATCCTAATGTCATTTACATTCAGAAAAGTATTAGTACTATAAGTTATCTTCAAATTTGTTAATAAAGGTTCTTTTTTTATTTGGATCCACCCATAGTAAATATTGAAGAAAATTACTCAAAAATCGTTAATGCTGCAGTTGGGTATCTCTCCTGGTCTATTCTATCCAGCTGTTATTCGCTTCATTTTTGAACCAATAAAACAAATCTTATAAAGTCATTTTGCGCAAAGTTCCATGCTAGTCAATAAGAAGCCCGAATAGTGGGGATTTGTGCAGATATGCTTGCATTAACTAGTAATGAAATTTCGTTATGCCATATCATAGAATTTTCTCTGGGATTTCATCTATCATTAACAACAACAATAATAATGGTATTAAATAATAATAATAATAACAATAACAATAACAACAACAACGACAATGACGACAACGACGACAACGACAACAACAACAGATGTCTCCACTTTTCTGACCTAAGAGGTATCACTTCAAAATATGAATGTAACACAAACTAAAAACTTGCTGGAAATTATTTTCTTGGATTTCTCATTCTTACAGCATCTCTGTTACAACTATTTACTTTAAAACAAAATTTCTTCATGGCAAAATCAATGATAAAATTTAAAATTGCTTCATATAATTCATCTTTATGTACGCTGCAAGAAAGATCTTGAAGAGGAATAGCCTTGGCATAAGCCTTCAACTCCTGAGACAAGTGTGGCTTGTACCCATACTTCTGTTATTGCTGAAGTGTTGAAAGAAAAATTTTAAACATATCCGGAGCCAAAGTGGAATTGGAAGTGGTACACTTGCCACACTTCGTGTTGTTCAAGGAAGGTTCTGAATGGGTGCAAAGGTAAATACTTTGGAAACAAGAAGAGGGGAAATAGTAATTTGAACGTTTTCAAAGGAAAGAAATCAGTAAATTTTGGGCAGAACCAAATAATCCTTCTGTGGTTTCATTACAGAGTTTATTCACCTAATCAGTGCAAGCTTCAACCTCCTCGCTCACTGAACAAAGTGAAGCTACAGAAATTGAAGAATGTCCCTCCCTCAATAACATTTCCAATGAATGAACAGGTTCATTTCTGGCATATTTGGAGTTCAGCATCTCTGTGAGTAGGGCAATATTGTTGTGTAAAATATTACCTTTCTTAATTGGTATATTCAATGCAAAAGAATTAAGCATTAAAATTTTGAAAATGCCCACAGAGTCTTGAAGTGGGGTGTGCGTTACAGCCTCCCTGCTGCCTAACAGTACCAACAAAATTTTCTTTAGGATCTTGATTCAGATTTCTAGTTGTAGGAAGACTCCGAAAATTTTGAACTTTTGCAATTTTCGAAAAATCATGGTATTTAATGAACATGAGACTTGCAACATTCTCTTAAACGTCCTTCGCACTGTCCAATAACAAAATTTAATCAAAAATGACGGAGACTTATGGAAAATACCCCACAGTATTTAAATGTCGGTTTCAAATTCGAAGGCAGCCAGATGAATAGGTGAATGTCAATTTCAAAAAAAGTCGAACAGTTTCACCACTAGCGTTGTTTACAAGACGGACGAACAGACGCTTTCACTTCAATCGATGTTTGGATATCAAGGACCCACAAAACATAGATTTTGGCTACACCACGTGTTAGATAGTTTTTCAAAATTTAGAAACTGGATTTATCCATTTTTTCGATACAGCAATAAGAGCTTTTCTTCCAAAATTTCGCCGCTTTTTCGTGCATTACATAACCTTCCACTGCGTAAGCGGTAGTGAAAAAGTAAAAAAAAAAAACATTCGAGTTGCCTCTTTTGTCTCTCGAAATAAAGGAATTAAATCTCTTCGATAATTATAAAGAAATGTCGATGGTTTTAATTTCTTTAAATTATTAGTACAGTTTATGAATATGTTGACACCAGTCAGAAAACTGGCAGTGAGGGCCACATAAACGAAATTATTCTTCAAGAAATGGAAAATCAATGAAGTTTGTTTTATTTCCTTGGTTTCTCTTTATTATTAATTGTTATTGACCTATCTTATAAGAACTTTATTTAAATTTATTTATTGAGCAGACATAATACAATTGGATTCACAAGTTAGCAAGAGACGTTTAAATAAAATTAGGGAATTACATAAAAAATGTTTTCAATAATTAGCAACGAATTAAGAGAAATCATTACTATTTCGGCTGGAATTTTTAAAATATATTACCTGTTGAACAACCTAAATACAATGGAAACCTGACTTAAATTAATGAGAAAATGATTTTATTACTGCAAATGCCAGTGCCTATTAATGCGAACATTGATTGTTACAATGTTTTTCATATTATTGCAACTATTTGAGGTGTTTATGTCTTCCATTTTATTTAATAAATAAAAAATGTAGAAAAATAATATTGCATACGTGACATTCATTGAGTCACATATGATGAATGCAGGAGTTGCGCGTTTTCTTGTGTTCCGCATATATT
The DNA here is from genome assembly GCA_011170035.1 of Teleogryllus occipitalis. Taxonomy (NCBI): domain Eukaryota; kingdom Metazoa; phylum Arthropoda; class Insecta; order Orthoptera; family Gryllidae; genus Teleogryllus; species Teleogryllus occipitalis. The sequence goes on from BLKR01012655.1 coordinate 7,698, forward strand.
CTTTGGTCGGTATCGAGATGGCCGAGTTGAAATAACTCACTTCCTTTGAATCATAGGTAATTGATAACTTAGCACTTAAGGGCTACTCCTTGCGACAAATATATTGAATAGGTAACAAAAGCCACTCCATTGTGCAGGACATTGTAAGAGAGTTTAGAGAGGAACGTTTGACGAAAAAAATTGCCAAGAAAACCAAAGGAACGTAGGTTGAATGAACGCGAGGAATGATTTGTACTTCAAGTTTGTAGAAAATCTCGATTAAGTGCTCCTCAATTATGTGTCTTAGTGGAAAATGTTGTGTACAAGGAAGTTAAGGTGAAAGACAACAGTTCTTTCATAAACAATTTTATTATAGCCAAACCACAATCCAAAAATCTAGTCCACAAATACAGCCAGGTCAAAAATCAAAGTTCCAGGAGATGTATCTATTCGAAGCAAATTTACAGTCCGCCGGAGAATCACTACCGTAGCACGCATACGTCAACAAGAACTTCCAACTCACTCTATCAGCTTCCAAAACAGTCACTGTCTACCACCCCGGCCCGGGGCCCTTATATACGCCCCGAGGTACCGCGGCGAGTCTCTCACTTGCCCCCTCCGTGGCGGGGAATCGAGGGGAGGTGCCCCTTCGGAGAACGCGTTGCCGACGCGGTCCGGTGCCCATGGGAAAGCGCCGCCGCTCGCCCTGCTCCTGGTGGTGTCATTCGGAACTACTCATTCCTAACCTGGTCGCGCCCGGCGGCGCAACCCTGCAGCGGCCACAAGTCCTCGGGGCACACTTGCTGTGGTACACAGCAGAAAATGTATCTAAAAAGATGATATCCGATCAGACTGTTCGCCGTGTTTTATGGAAGAACTAGTTTCATGGACGAATAGCGTGGAACAGGGTTTTCGTTAGCAGGGAAATCGTAAGAAAAGACTTGCATTTCCTAGGCAGCATGTGAATAAGGGAGAAGAATTTTGGGACAAGGTAATTTGGCCTGAAGAATGTAAAATAAACCTCCTCGGGTCACATGGGATACGTCGGGTCTGGAGGAAGTCAAATACAGATGATTGTTTCATGAATACAATTCCCACAGTGAAGTATAGTAGTGGATCAGTTATGTTGAGTGTTGTATGTATTAAGAGGGTTGGTACGATCCAATTCATTGATAGAATTATGAATACCAACGTTTATTTCTACATTTTATAAACAATGTAAAACCAAGTACTGAGAAAATGGGTTTGCCGCCTGTTTGCCGGTTTCAGATGGACAATGATAGTAATCACAAGGTTCAATATGCCATGTTTAAAATGGAACGTGCCAAAATAACTCCAACCACCACTTCAAAGCTTGGAGCATTTGTGGTCAGATTTAAAGAAAGATTAGAAAACTGGTGTGAAAAACTGAGAACTAAAACATCTTGTGGAAACAGAATGGAAGAAAACCCACAACTTGCAAGAACTTTGTTCCTTCCATGAAGAGGCGATGCCTACCTGGGTAAAAAGGGATATGCAACAAAAAACCGGAACCATAGTTCACTATTATTATATTTTATTTTATGATATTACTTCTAGTGTACGAATACCAAAGTTGCATTAAACTGAACATTGCTCTTTTTTAAAATTAATGCACTGATTCTAGTACAGGACCTATGTTTTTGTTTGTAATGAGATTGTTTATTTTATAACGACTGTTTTCACACTTTCAAAGACAAATATACGAATAAGAATGTTAGATACTGTATCTTGTGGCTGTTAGGATCTGCCTTTTCAGTGGATGACATCATGGAGATATGCGTGCGTTGAGTACTTCATGTCAGTAATGTTGGCTGCAGAAAATGGCAGCGAGGAATGCGGTCGCCTGTGAATTCATTTTATGTACCATTAATTTCGGCTTCCTCACATGACCTGCTGAGTTTAGAAATCTTATTTTACGAAGAAGAGACATCACTATACATCTTGAATTCCAATAACACAATATCTTCTTATATTTCCAACACCTCGTTATTTGCTGGGAAAAAAAGTTCGAAGGGCCGTTTTTCCTGATATGTTTTACAATATTATATATTTTTGTAATATTTTAATATTTGTGGTAAATTTGGATTTCAAGTGATATGTCCTAGTTTATAATGTTTTGCTCATTGTTCAGATCATTTAAGGTCTGTTCAAATCGTTTATGATGCGTTCAGGACAGTGATTTCTTCGCCAGAGGTTATAACAAGTACAGTATCACTGTGAAATATTTTTTCACAAGCCATTTGAACGAGAATGTCAGCTGTTAATGTCTCTTCAGAGTGAGTTTAGTGTGTGTAGTTGAAGGTTAGGGTTAAGTTAGTTTTCAAGAGTGATTTACAATGTTCCAATACCATCGGTATAAACAATACTATAAGAATTGATACCATTCATATCAACAAGATGGAACTGTATATGCATGTAAATTAACTTATAGATGTAAAGGGGCATGCCATAAATTCTGTATTTCAAAGAACCTCTATTGATGACTTTCATCATGCTTTTAATTAAGCTTGCTGTAGACTAAATGTTCATCACAAAATTATGTGTATAAATAATATTCTTCAAAAGGAAGTTTTAAAAGTGAACTTTCCTTGTATTCTAGCAGTATAAATACATTGACATGCAAATATTCAGTAGGTGGAATTACAAGAAAAAAGGTTGTGAAATTGGAGCGAATAAGTTAGCCAATGTTTGTGAAATTATTGAAACACACTTGAACTTGTTAATCACTGATAATAAGCTCAATTTAGTTAGTCATCACTGAGTCAAAAAATCATTAAAAAAACTGAACAAGGCAATACATGAAAATATTTTCTTAATAATTGAAAAACTATTTAATATCTGCATCAAAAGTTGAGTAATGCTGAATTTATTATCTATCTTGGAATTTCATCCACTATCTATTGAGGAACTAGCACTGCTTTTCGACAATAAATATATAGCCTGTAGTATCTAAATATAAGGGAAACCTACTAAGTCCAAAAACTCTTGAAGTTTTTACTTATTTCTTATTACTAATTTTTTACTTATTTCATTACTTGAACTAAATAAGGTAGAGGTAATACCTGAAAGAAAGAAAGCAAAAAAATGTTTTTGACGACTGTTCATGCAGATGCAAGTTTTTTCTTTATTTATAAAAGGTATCAATAACATTCATTCATGTTATAATACCTTTATTACAATTTTGATATGATGAAATTGCACATGCGGTGATAACTGGCATGTCCTTAGATAATGATACAAAATTAAAGAAGTTATGGTCACTAGATTTATTTAGACAAATTTCTAAATTCATGGTTTCAATATTTAGTCAACTGCAGAGTAAATTAATCTGCATGTATTATTTGCTTATATTTATTTTGTAAAAACTTGAATTCAGCTATTTTTTGTGTATGACTATACTTCCATAATTTAAAAATAAATATTGTTTATGAAATAACTTTTTATTTTGCACTCCCTGGACTATATTTCCTTCCACTGACTTAGAATTCCTAATAATTATTGGCTTCTAAATTGTCTAGCGTGATTATTTTATAAAAAAAATATAAAATTATAACTTGCCGTCATTTTGAAAAACTGCTGCGCAATGTAATTGTCCCGAACGTCTTTACGCGCCATCTCCATTGGCAGATCACCCTTCGACGCTATTGGCTGAAAAGTGGGGTCAAGGTAGTTGCTTCCCCTCCATCAGAATGAGAGATTTCAATAAGAGCGTTGAGAATAACGTTAAGTGCGGTCTCTGATATAAAACTCTTTGCATACAGCGCGTCGCAGTTGACGAGGCTGACGCTGCTATCTGTTGCCCGTACTTCGATTTAAACGTAGTGGCGCTTCAAGCTCACAAATTGGACTGTCATCCTATGGGGAGCTTCAATACAAAAACTACTAAAACTAAGTCTAAAGGAGGCTCCCGGTTGGATGTCGAATGTCCCTCTCTCCTTTCAGCACATGACCTTGCACCGCCACGACGTTTAACTCTGAGTATACGTAGGACACCACGCGCTGTTCTGCAAGTTATCACTCGTCGTCGCCGCCGCCGGTTGAAGCTCATAAAGGATACGGCCTTAGGATGTTCATCGCTGCGAATCGGCCAGTCTTTGCTAAAATACTTCTCCGGGTGAAGCTCTTCCAGCACACTAAGCATTCGTTGGGACGTTCTCGCTGTGAATTTGCATGTGAATTCTCCGGGCGATATTCCTCTCGCACACGGATTCGCGAGAGCGTTCTCCGCCGTGAATCCGAATGTGTCTTATTAAAGCACTCCTCCGGGTGAAATTCTTCTGGCACACTGAGCATTCGAAAGAGCGTTCAGCGCGGTGAATCAGCATGTGTGTTATTAAAGTATTTTTCCGGGCGAAATTCTTCTGGCACACGGAGCATTCGTGAGGGCGTTCTCCGCTGTGAATCCGCATGTGCGATACTAAATTACTTTTCTGGGTGAAGCTCCGATGGCACTCGGAGCATTCGTATGGGCGTTCTCCGTTGTGAATCCGCAAGTGTTCTACTAAAATACATTTCTGGGTGAAGCTCTGGTGGCACACGGAGCATTCGTAAGGGCGTTCTCCGTTGTGAATACGCATGTGTCTTACTAACTTACCTTTATCAATGAAACTCATTTGGCACTCGGAGCATTCGTGTGGGCGTTCTCCGCTGTGAGTCCGCATGTGCTCCACAAACGTACTTCTCTGGGTGAAGCTCTTGTGGCACACCGAGCATTCGTGAAGGCCTTCCCGGCTGTGAATCCGCATGTGCGTTTTCAAATGATGGTTCAGAATGAAACTCTTTTGGCACACGGAGCATTCATAGCCACGCTTTCCGCTGTGAAATTGCATATGTCTTACTAAACGAAATCTCTCGGCGAATTTCTTCTGGCAAACGGAGCATTCGTGAGGGCGTTCTCCGCTGTGAATAAGAATATGCCTTACTAAAGTACTTCTCAGGGCGAACTTCTTCTGGCACACGGAGCATTCGTGAGGGCGTTCTCCGCTGTGAATCTGCATGTGCCTCACTAAAGTACTTCTATCTGAGAAGCTGTTTTGGCAAACGGAGCATACGTAGGGACGTTCTCCGCGGTGAATCTGAATGTGCCTTACTAAAGTACTTCTCCGAGCGAATTTTTTGTGGCACATGGAGCATACGTAAGGACGTTCTCCGCTGTGAATCCGCATGTGCGTTACTAAAGAACTTCTTTGGGTGAAGCTCTGGTGGCACTCGGAGCATTCGTGAGATCGTTCTCCGCGATGTGCTTGACTGGAGTTATTTGTCTTCGATAAATGCGAGGCAGTCTCTTCCCAATTTTTATTAAGAATGGCACTCTCAGTTGGTCTCACTATTCTGTTTGGAAATGTTTCATCGTTTCCTCTATTGAACACGTCACACTTTTCACCACATCGTTCCAATATAGTTTTGGATTTCCCAAATGAGGTCTCTGGATATTCTGCACCTGTAGATAGAAATAATTCATTAGCAAGACTCTGAAGTAATCGTTGGAAAATGGCAATAGAATGACCAAAAGGGCCAACTAAAGTATGCCTTAGCATCGCCTTTGAAAAGTTAAATTGTTGCTCAACTAAAATATGGAGGGACGCATTATACATACCAAAAGAGGTTAAGTTGATTTCCCATTAGAAATTCCGATTTTTTGACTTTCCAAAAATGTAATATAAACATATTTACTATATCAAAGAGCTTATAATAATTTCATATTTGTGCACACTTCCCCCGAGAGCCATTTATCCTTCCCATCTGCCCAAATTGGTTTCTCATTAACATTCTCATTTGTCATTTTAGGGAACATTTTACCATCTTATCCAGGGGTATCTTTTCCCAATGTCTCAGGGTAGATTGCGTAGAAGAATGGTGAAAAGTGTATCGCAAGAGTAGGATTTTCTGAAACTGAAATTACCTTTTATAAAGATAACAAGAACAGCATTCAATACCTGTCAAGTTGTAGGTTAAATAAGAGGTTCCCAACAGGCTCACTTTTGCCCCACTGGGGGGTTGATGAAAATTTGAAAGTGGTCAGTGGTCAGGGGGGAAATGAAGATGGGGGTAAATAGCGTACTATGAACCAGATCAGTATAATGACAACCCCATTGATTACAGAAAACTATGCTTCTGATACAACGCAACCTAACATTCATGTAATAATTAAATTACTATATATTCGTTATTCATCCTTAGCAGTTTGAATGTATAGAAAACTCAAGAAATTATAACAATGTGTACCCAATGATACTTTATCATGTAAGAAAATATTCCCTGCAACACACACTGGAGAAATGTTTCGTGAGTTTATAAAAAGAACTGCATTTTCTAACCATTGCACTACAACGAAAAACTCTTATATTGAAAAGCAGATACAGCTTCAATTTCGGAAAATGGAGATAACTATGAGAATATTTGTGTATACAAGTTTTATTTTAATGCATTTATGAGCAATTCTTGGTGTTTTGGTCGTGGATGTTGTGAAATGAAACATAAGGGGTTTAATAAAGCAAACAATTCTCTTATAAGTGGAAGACGAAAGAAAGTTTGGGAATACTTGGGCTAAATCAACACACGAATTTACAAACACAACCAGATACAAGGGCTATCGACACGAGTGCAGGAATTTCTAAAAAATCATAAAGAAGAAGATAAAGAGGAACAGATTGATGATGTTCTACAGGTAAAAGCAACCCGAAGATTTCCAAAGTAAATAAGAACTGCAGCAATGATTTGCAATCAATGTAATCATGCATGTGCAAAACAATGCCATTACAGACAAGAGTAATTCTGAACGGGCGTTCTTAATTATCCAGTACGAGAGTAACTTTAGTTTTGATAATAGTCTTTAACTTGAAATGGACTAGCCACACGCAAAAATTTAGTTATTTAATAAATATTTTTATTAGCATAAATAATGTTGCAAAATATACATTGAGTTCACCAGCTATTTGGTTACAAACTGTTTGACGTATATTACACATTATTTTCTCCAGGAACCATGAACGGAATAGTTTACGGGGGAATCTATGATTCTATTCTAGAACTACAAAATAACGTTTACAAAAAATTCCAAAAATACTAAACAAAAGTCTATTATAATGTTATATTGTAATACCCCTCTGAATACCCGTTAAGTGACAGTAGTCTGACTACTTATTTTTCCAGCAAAGGCACTGATGAGAAACTTTCATTCATTTCAATACACCTATTAACTAAAACTGACCACTGGAACTGCACTATTGCAGTATCGACTTATTTGAAAGGGAATTGGCAGAAGTCACAAATATTCAAGTGTGAAAATGTTATATTACATCAGGAAAGAGGATAGTAATGTGACTAGTGGCGATGCAAATCATTGCGCCAAAGCTTTCCCCTCCTTGCAACGCCCACCCCCTGGGCGGACCATCGCTAGCCCCCACATTTGCCAGAAGACAAAGCAACCGAATAGGCATTGTGAAGGGGAGTGGCAGGCAATTGTACCGCAGGGGCCCCGAGATCTATACGCTGTGGATCTTCACGGCCCATTGCCAAAAACAAGATTCGGTCACCAACACCTGTTTGTAATTTTGGACGTGTTCTCCAATTTCGTGCACATTTTTCCGATCCGCAAGCCCAATACTGCCAGTTGTGTTCGCCAAGTAAAGAAATTCATAGAAATGTGTGGAAAACCAGCCCGGATTTTGAGTGACAGGGGAACGCAATTCACGAGTGATAGGTGGAGGGAGGAAATGGAAGCATTGGGTATCTCCATTCACTTCACGGCCGTGCGGCATCCGCAAAGTAACCCAAGTGAGCGGGTAATGCGAGAGTTGTCGCGACTCTTCAGAGTATATACGGCGGAAAATCATCGAGCGTGGTTCGAGGCGGTGCCTGTACTTAATGAGGTCCTAAATGTTGTACCACACTCCAGTACTAACGCAACGCCATGGCAGGCGCATTTTGGAACCAAGAAGACGGGACCGTTCGACAGTATCCGGATTCCATCGGAAATCAGCGGTATACGAGAAGTGGCATCGAACCATCAGATTATCTAGGAGCATTTACAGAAGTCAGCAGAGAAGCGAAAAGGGCCCAGAAACAATGCCAACGGAGGACGTTTCGAGTAGGGGACAAGGTGCTCGTTCGATCGTCTCATTCGTCCTCAACGGACCAGAAATTGTTTCGGAAGTTCTTCCCAGTATATGACGGTCCGTACGTTGTAAGCAAAGTTTTAGAAAATAACAATGTAGTGTTATCTGATCAAGGCAAAGAGAAAGGCGTTCAAAACATTTATAATGTAAAGCTGTATAAAGAGCTAAGATGACGGGTGGCAATAGCTAGGTAACCAATGTAACGAAGTTGAGATGAGAATAATTTCCAAAGTAGAGTGTACAAAGAATTGAGATGAAAGGTGACAGAAATAGGTGACAAAGATGATAAATATTAAATGTTAAAGAATAGCTTTGAGGAACAAAGATTAGAGTTTTAAAAGGTAGTTTTTAAGGAATAGGTTAAGATTAGTTGTAAGGAATAATTATAAGCAAGAAAGGAAAATTGTCTAAGTTAAGGCATAGGGGAAAAAAAGGTGACATTGTAGCGTGTGACAGTGCGATCATAGACGACGGTATGATGTGCAGCGCAACAGGGGGTGCAAGTGTTGGCAGGTGCATCCGTCGCGAACAATAGTAACTTGAGGCATTGTTACCCCGAGGTCGAACGCACCAGTACAGCCGAGAAGGGAGTGCAGGTGGTAGCAGGTGCGGGGTCGCGCCGACAATAAATAAAGTGTAGACTTCGCAGTAAGATAGCAGTGATAGATGTCAACTCAGTATGATGACATCATGGACTGAGTAACATCTTAGGCGGGGGAAGATGTAATGATTTGTGAGACTAGCCCGCAAGAATGCATGGAACACGGAACTTTTATGTAAGCAAAGAGGAACTATGAATGAAATAGACAACAGCGCCGCGTAATAATAATTATTAGGAAAGTAACAAACCAAAGGGCGGAAATAGGCGTTATGAACAGTGAATAGAACCCAAATTTAGGAACATTTTAAAACAAGAATCACATTATTCGAGCCACGGGTTCCGTAAATATCATAAATTGTGTAAATTGCATGTATAACACGGCGAAGATTGAGAATATGGTACCCATTGTTGTACTTCTGGAAGTATACAACAAGACGGGTTTTATTGAATATCCAGTGAATGCCTGGGTGGATTTTGGCCAAACTTTCAGAAATTATAGAGAAAAATATTTAGATCAGGGCAAAATTAGTCACGGCGCGGGTGAATTGTGTGGGGCTCAGGATAAATTATTCAGTTTCATAGCATAGATGATTAAGAAAGAATTGAAAGAGCGACCGAAGATGTAAATGACGTCATCACGAGCTGAGAAGACGAAAAATAAAGGTTTTTGGAAAAAGGAAAACAGGAAAAGGGAATTCGGTAACGTGACAAGTACAAAATAAAAGTTAGTAAAATTATGAAGCAGATAGTAAGACGCCCGAAAACAGTGAAAATGTAAACGTTTTCGAACATTTCTTATGGTGATGGGCATGTGTTTGAAAGAAGACAGTCACTTGGATTTTGTGGACCAACAATGTAAAATGTGTTACAGACAGAATCAGGTTGAGCATGATGATGATCGCACGCGTTTGATGCTATGTTAGATTTTTGGAGACATTTCGCGGAAGTATTGTGCAAAAGTTCTTAATTTATATTTGGTTATGTAAAATCAGTTGTTTAGATGAAGTGGAACTAAAAATTTAATTCAATTTGTTTAGAAATTCACGGGAAAATCCG
>BLKR01012656.1:0-17471 GCA_011170035.1 Teleogryllus occipitalis
AGTCGAGTTCGGACGTGCTCCGCAGCTCTGCTACAGCCCAGTCAGTTCTAGCGCAACAGTGACTCAAACCAGTGTTATCGCATACAGCGTCGGAATCCGGCTAAGTGGTAGAATAACACAGTGCTCAGCAAGTGGCTTCGGCCACTCGCTGCATCGCGGCATACTGCCGCAAATTATTTTCTCACTAAACTACATTTTTAATAGAACGTACTGAGTAGTTGAGGAAATACAAACAGTGAAGTGTTTTGTCACATACAATCTGGATCTCTGTGTTGTAAAGTGCAGCGTCGCTCAGTGATTCAATGGCCTCCGCCATCGATCCAAACACGCGCGAAGTATTGTGCGCAGCCCTGCAAACCCTCCAAAACACGGACTCCATTGCAACGAGCTCCGATGGTGCATCTTTCATCTCCCTCAATGGTTACACTCCTGAAGTAATGGAAGTGCAACAGCAGACTTCACACCTACAACAGTCTGAGGTCGGTGCCGTGACCATGGACTCCCTGCTCTGCCAACCGGCAGGCCAGCCGCCCTCAAACCTGGAGGCAGCAGGCAACCGCAAAAGGTCAGTGAGTGATAGTGATACGCAGCCAGAACATAAAAAGCTCTTAGGGGCTTCTAGCAATGCAAGTGACTCATCACCAGAACATATAGAATATGGAGTGCCAGTGGGTAATAGATTTGGACCTTTAGAAAAGGATAATACCGACGTACCAGACAACAGATTCAAGTACTTAAACATTGACGACCGAGAGTCAACTGACCCCCCTAATAGAATTCCGCCCATCTTTGTCGCCGATATTGCCAATTTAAACATGTTCGTAAAGGAATTAAAAAGCAAGGTCTCTACTAATTTCGTAGCAGATTTAAAAAATCAAAAAGTTAAAATAAACGCCCAAACAGCCACGGACTTTCGTAAAATAGTGAAATACCTTCTCCAAACTCAGAGAAGCTTTCACACATACAAAGACCCAATAAATAAGAACATCTCAGTTGTGTTTAAAAATGTTGATCTATCGATATCAGAAATGGAAATTTTCCAGGAAATTAAGCAGAAATTCCCTTCCCCTTCCCTAACTAAAATAACCAGACTCACTAAGAACAACGCCCCAATCCCCGTAGTAGCAGCAGTATTCAATGGTAAAGACCCCATAGAAAATATTCTAGCCATTAAGCATATTTGTAATTTAAGAGTGACAACAGAGCGAAGGAAGAAAACGCAGGGACCAGTGCAATGCCAAAGATGTTTGGATTTTGGTCACACAAAAAACAATTGTAACCATCAAATAAGTTGTGCTTTCTGTTCTCAAAGTCACTATTCAGTTCTTTGTCCAAATAAAAATCAAAACCCCATTTGTAGAAACTGCAGTGGGCCGCACAAGGCCGATGACAGAACATCCTGCACATACTTCAACTCCCATAATGCCCGTAGTACTGACCCTAGGGCAAAATCATCATCTAATAACCAATCATCCTCGCACACTGCAGGCAACATCCACTCCACTACCGAGTTCCCCTCCTTACCAGTATCACAACAACTACGTAACTTCACACACTCCAACTCTTCCGCCCGCGCATATCCTACTTCCGCTGGATCCAATCATAGACACCCCAATAGCACCCAAAATGGAAACCAACAAAATAGTTCCTTTCTAAATAGCATCATCGAAGCAGTCACATCCAGTATAATCAATTTCATAAATTCCTTAATTCCTACCATAATCAACTCCATCCGAAGTTCCATATCTTCACTCCTAACTAACAACAATAGCAATGGCAGAAAATAGATTAAATGGAATAACCTTCATGAATTGGAATGCTAATAGTATTTCTAATAAAAAAATAGAATTTACGCAATTTCTCCATACCTATAATGTTGACGTGGCATGTGTTACGGAAACGCACTTAAAACCCAGCAATAAGTTCTACTGTCCAGACTTCATTACATATAGAAAAGATAGATCACATAATAAAGGAGGAGGAGTCTTAATTGCAATCAAATCTAACATAAAACATCACCTCATACCAACACCTAACTACAATGAAATAGAAATAATTGCACTTAAAGCTGAAATACTACAAAAATCTTGGACAATTATAACAATTTATAAACCTCCCGATCATAAATTAAATATTAATAGCATCAAAAATCTCTTTCAAACAGGTAATAATGTTTTAATGCTCGGAGACATGAATGCAAAACATATGTCATGGGGTTGTAAAAACAATAACCGGGACGGAACAAAGCTGGCACATTTTATAAATAACTCCACAGTGAAAATAATAACAACACCGGAACCTACGTATTACCCCCATGATAACTCGAGGAATCCCGACATATTAGATATTGGAATAACCAACTCGTCCCATAAATTTAACGCTTCTACAATATTTGAGTTAGATTCAGACCACATTCCCATACTCGTAACCTCCCACCAAATTCCTCCCCCTCATGCCCCTTTCCCCAAAACAAAAATTTGTAAGATTGATTGGACTAAGTTTAAATCAGAATTAAATTCAGTAATACCCAAAATAAAAATACAACAAACCGCGCTCGAGATTGATCAATCAGTTTCCTTTTTCAATTCTATCATCCAAACGGCAACCCAAAAATCGGAAGTCAAAACAAATGATAGGAAGCAAACAAATTACACCAACCTCCCCCCGGAAATATTGAAAATCATAAACATTAAAAATCAAACCAGAAGATTATGGATTCGCTCTAAAAATAATAGTGTCAAACACGAGCTAAACATTATCAGGAATATCTTGAAAAAAGCATTAATAAATCATAAAAATAAGCAATATCATCAACTTATCCAGTCTCTCAGTACTCAAAACAACACAATTTGGCAATTCACAAAAAAGATACTCAAGAAAAAAATTATAATTCCTCCAATCAAATTAGCAACAACAAGTGCATACACCCCCTTCCAAAAAGCAGAAAATTTCGCCAACTATTTTTCGTCCACTTTTACCACCAACACCACACAATACCATCCATCTCATCAAATAATTAATAATGCATTTATTACTCCCACTTACGGACCAAACCCAAGAATTAAATTAATATCACCCAAAGAAATAAAAAATATCATATCCAAACTGCCAATTAAAAAATCTCCAGGATACGATAGAATAAGTAATACAATAGTCAAACACTTTCCTCCATCTGCACTGGCCTTCATCACAAACATTTATAATTCGTGTCTCAGAATCGGATATTTTCCTCTAACTTGGAAGCACGCGGTCATCATACCGATTCCCAAACCAAACAAGAACCCCTCATTAGTTGAAAGTTACCGTCCTATTAGTTTGCTCCCTACCTTTGCGAAAATTTTGGAAAAAACTATCCTTACGCGCTTAAAAGCATTTTTGATTCAGACTAATGCAATTCCCAAACAGCAATTTGGATTCACCGGGAAAATTTCTACCAGTCATCAACTTCTACGGCTAACAGAATATATCCACACAGGCTTTCAAAATAAAAAGCACACAGTCGGGATTTTTATTGACATCACCCAGGCCTATGATAGAGTATGGCACAAAGCAATGATTTACAAACTAAAAAAGCTAGGTACCCCATATTATCTCACACAAATAATATCCTCCTACCTTGAAAATAGAACGTTTTCAGTCACCGTCAACAATCATCATTCAAATCCAAGACAAATAAGTGCTGGTTTACCACAGGGATCGCCACTCTCCCCTACACTTTTCAATTTATATGTATCCGACCTCCCGAAATTAGAAAACATACAAACAGCCCAATTCGCGGATGATACTGCAATTTTCCTTGCCGGTAATTCATTAATAAATATCAGAAAATCTCTTCAGCTGTATCTCAATCTCATAGACAGTTGGGCAGCATATTTAAAAATAAAACTGAATCCTACCAAAACAGCCATTAAAATATTTACCTTAAGACCCTATACACCTCCAGCACCGCTCACAATAAATAATGAACCGATTAACTGGCTCCCTCCAAATAGTACCGTCAAATATCTCGGTCTAAACATGGATACCAAGCTGAACTGGAACCAACACATCAATAGTAAAATACAGCAGGCAAAAAATAAGATACACCAACTAAAACCCATCATTAATCGATCTTCACACCTCCCACTCCCAACCGCAATATCCATCTATAAAAGTATCATTAGACCACTCCTCCTTTACGCCTGTCCAGTTTGGATCTCCGCTGCAAGAACAAACCTAAACAAGCTCCAAATAGTCCAAAACCAGTTTCTTAGAACTATCATAAATGCACCTTGGTTTGTCTCAAACTCACAGCTCCACAAAGAATTTCAAATTGACTCCATACAACACCATATGACATACCTCTCAACCCAATTCTATCACTCCATACCTCAAATTCCTCACCTAGACAACTTCAGACTCCGGAAATCTCCTCATAGAACCCGACTTAAAAATAGATATCCATACCAGGCATTCCTAACCAAATTTGCCGAAGTAGATTGTTTTTAGAGGTGTCTGGAAAAGATTTCCTCACCCGAATTAGTTTTTAGTTTAATTTTAGGTAATTTAGAATGTAAGCAATCAATACATATGTAAAGTGTTATATATACTGAACTATGTATGATCTGTAAAAATAAAATAAATAAAAAAAGATCGGCGCCAGATCTCAACATCTCTCAGGAGAGAATCACCGCCACCTCCAGCGATAAAACATGCACCTCAATAACGGGACTATAGCACTTGACGTACCCGGAAACGCCAATAAATGTAACTGATCAAAGTGTAATTCATTGATTTCATGCGATCCCCTGTTAGCGGAATGGCAAAAATAGCGGAAAGTACAACAGCCCCAGATCAAGTTAGCCACATTAATGAAATGTATACGAATCATTTCTACGTGTTACACACCCCCAATTAGATTTGGCGTCAATGAGTGACAGAATAAACTCTTCAAAGTTTAAACGGACCATTTATTTAAGGCGAGTTATTCCAGGTGAAAAAATATTACACAGGTGTGTTGCTCATATTATTATCCATAAATAATTCCAGGAACGTTTTCGCCTCACAATCATAGAATCGTCTTTTTTTGTTGTTACAATTTTCTATTTTAATCGCAGTCATGTTTGTGACCGAAACTTTGTGCATATTTTTATGACTCAATGCCCTTTAATACTCGGAAAGTCATTTTCAAACCTCGAGTTCACTGCAATTCTGTCTGCTGGCAGCTGAGGTCGTGCGAGATCATGGCTATACTGTGCGCACCAGTTCCGTTAAATCACAAATTTGTGTTTTTCGACGTTTGGATGCAAAAAACGTAGATTTTTCTTGGGCAATACTTTGAAACATCTTCAGCGCTTCTACTCTCTTTAAGCGTAAACTTCTGTGCATTATAATTACAAGAATCGTGACGAATTATCTGTGCAGTACCGAATAGTTTCTGATCAAAGTGATACAATCATTTCTTTATCTCATTGTGAAGAAGACGGTAAACATTTTCACCAGAAATATCTCACCATAAATTTCTAAGTATGATAATAAGTGGCAGTTGAGTGGATAACAACTGTGGTACATAAATTGTTTATTCTCTGAAGTTTGTTGAAACTTCCCCGTAATCAAGAGTCATCTTTCGATATTTGAATAACACGGCTTTATAACAGGATAAATTTCGTTGTGTTATTTGTTGATTTTTGCCCACAAATTGTATCAAAAATATTCCCTTATTTATACCAACAATTACTATCGAAAGAAGGTAAAAATAGCTGATTTTAAATTTAGGCGTTGCCTTACCAGTGTAGAATCCTGAGTGAATCCCGGCCATTCAGAATACTGAGGAAATGAAGTCCGCCCCTGCAAAGTAACAATGGACATTAGCAACATTAGCAATATTATAATAATAAACTTCCAAGTCCATCAATATGCTATTTAATATTAGGAGTAGACTCATTTCAATTATGAGCCTAGCTATTAAACCTATCATGAACTAACGCAAATAACTAAAAGAAATTGTAATTTTTGAAATGATGATAATGAATTTTCAGTAATGAATTGGGTATAGTATTAGTTATATTTTTTGTAATTTTTGTAATTATCATGTTCTTCCTTCTTTAACCTATGTCAATACATTTTCAATTGCAGCCTGATGAGGAACACAGAACCGTCTTCGAAACTTCGAAAACATTTTTTAAATAAATTTATGAAATAAATTTGGATGTAATGTATTTTAATTGTGGTTGTCCGAAATTTAAGAAAGAGTCTGAAAAATATGAAAACTATAGTTAAAAGACAAACAAGTGAAAACTTATAGTTCAATAAAAGAATAATGCAGAGTACTTTAATTTTCTTTATAAAATATTTTTCTGTCTTTTCCCAAACGTCATAATGTTTACAAATGTTTTGTACAAGGCACTATTTATGTAAAGTAAAAAAATGAAGGTGAAGAAGAAGAAGGAAAAGTAAGAGGGGAAGTAAATTTTTGCATTCACGCATCACGAGAAACTTAATGGGTTCAATTGTCCATTGGAAATCATTGCACTCTTTCCCTTTCTCATTGTCGCAAAAATCAATTCCTCTTGGACTTTCTTTGGGCACAATATATCTGTTTTGATTATGAAATGAGTCTACAGAATGAAAATGCGTCTCATATGTTTGCAAAATGCGATGGATGACGTTTTCCCGATAGCCCTGACGGTGCGTAAGGAATTTTTATGCCAACCATTTAGATAACACTCATACGTTCTCGTCCATTCTGAGAGTAGCCGGCCACAGATATGCACAATACCCATAGCGCCGAAAACGCAGATTTTATTAATGAGACTTCACCAGCAGAAGGTACCATACACATCAATTGTCAAATTTCGCGTACTAATCGGAAGACCCCATATGATTTCACTTGTATTTTTATATACATAAATTAAAACTCCTGTCGATTTAAATACGTGAAAAATATAGTAAGTGAAATAATAAGTAAATATCATAAGTGAAATAATAAGTAAATTTAATAAATGAGTAAAAATAAAAATAAATAAGTAAAATATAATAAGTGAGAAAAATAAATAGTGTTTCACCTAGGTGCTTATTCACACCGTCCGTAGTTTAGAAGAAGAAAAAAAAATCATGGGCAGAATTTGTGGTTTTACGAAGGTTTTGTCATCTTGGAGGACATTTCACAGACATCAAAACCGATGGGTTCTTGGGCTCCTTCACACTGAGTCATTCGGAAGCGCTTCCGAGTGGCGCTGCTCTTGGCAAAGCATAGGTTTAAAGAGAAGTATTTGCGCGAGCGAGGCAGTGGCGCAGTTGTGACACTTAGGGCCTTCACACGGAGTCATTCAGCAGCGCTTCCGTGTGGCGCTGCCGCTGGCAAAACATTGGCTTAAAATAAATCATTCACACGAACGGCGTAGTTGCGCTGCTACGGCGCTTGGACTAGTCGCAAAATGAGACGCAGATCTGTTACGTGACGTAGCGTCACTCATGCCGAATTTCACAGTGGCGATCACAGCAAGATGGGCCGCAGTTTTTATCTCACTACACAGTTCACTCCGGTACGAGAGCTGACGAAGATATCGATTATTTACACGATGTTAGTGAATTTGCGTTCTGAATCGGCGGCGGCGATGGTGTAACGGTTAGCGTATCGGACTGTTATACCCAAGTTTGCGGGTTCGAACCCGATCGAAGCCGTGGATTTTTAAGGGCGAAAAAATCCTTCGTACGCCTTCCTTCGGAGAGGAAGTAAAGCCGGCTGTCCCATGTTAGTAGATTTACTGCATGTAAAAGATCCTCAAGCCTAAATGACGCCTCTGAGCTAAATTCAAATCGCCTGTTTCGTCGCCCAAGTAATACCTTCTTTCTCCCATAGTTGGTGAAAGGAGCGTAGCGGAATTTGCGTGGTCAGACGGTAGAGCAGGCCTCATGGCCTGAGTCTCGCCACGTAAAATAAGGCAAATTCAATTCAATTCAATCGGATTCTAAAAGCGAGTTCGAGTTGGAAACGTTATGTTACGCCGTTTTGTTGGAGAAAAAAGGAGAAAGAAGCGACTACATGAAGAAAAGAAAAACACATGGAGAATTTTCTCTAAGGAATTTGATGATGAAAATTTTTAGAACTAATTTAAATCAAACTGTAATAAGTTAAAAGAAGTGCATGATTTGATAAAAAATCAAATTTCCAGAGAGGTCTGAAACGTCACAATGCGTATTGAAATCGAGGAAAAAGTGTTTTTAAAATAAGTCATTATTTATTGTATAGTATTTTAGTTATAAGTAGAGCCCGGATTTGTAGGAAAATGCATATATGTTTTGCTAATGATTTCTTGGAAATTTTTCACATTTCTTTACAAATCAGCACATTTCTTGTCAAATTTTATTTTCCAGATTTTTGCATATTTTACCATTTCTGAAGGTTACCGCATATATCTGCACTTTCAGCGAAATGTTGGAAACAATAAGAGAAACATTTAAATTTTAATAAATGATTAATTTTTTTTAAAAAGTCTTAAATCAAGCTTTTTGAAACTGATGAATTATAGTTCCCAAGCTTAATAAAATACCTCATTATCTTTATTAAACATCTCATCATGGTTTGTGTCATAAAAAACTTTATGAACACGCGTGGTTTCCATCAGTTTATTTTCCATCTTCAACAGAGTCACGGCGAACCTTCGCCGAAAACTGTGCGCAATCGCGCAGAAAGTTGCGATCGTACGGTCACCGCGCTCAGAAACGGCAACATGTGACGTCTAACGTACGCGGGACCAATAAGCATACTTGTTGCAGAAACGATACGTCACGGACCTGCATCTCATTTTGTGCCTGGCCTTCGTGGTGCCCTCCCGCCGCCCGCAGAGCAGACACACTTCCGCACCACCGCCAGCGGAACACAATTCTAAATGACAGCGGAGAGTGCACTAGCACACTCGAAAGCGTCACTGAAATTAGCTGTTTAGGCAATGATTGCCTTCATCGCCGGCAGAAACTGTTCTAAATGGCAGCCTTCACTCTAGCACACTCGGAAGCGCCACTAAATTTAGCTCTTAAAGCAATGGTTGTCTTCACCTTCCGAAGAAAACAGTTCTAAATGGCAGCCTTCACACTAGGCCACTCGGAAGCTCCACTGACTTCAGTAGAAGTAGAAACCCTGCGTGGTCTGCTACATCACATTATTACTTAATCATCATCATCATCATCATCTCCCTTTACGGATTAGGCATATTTCCTGTTCTAGCATTTTTCCATCTCATTCTCGGCCTTCCAATGTTTCTCTTTCCTCTAGGCTTGTAATTCAGGGCTTGTACTGGAAGTCTATCTTGCGGCATATTTCCAATATGTGTCACCCATTGCTGTCTGTACTTCTTAATTTTTTCATGTACTGTTTCTTTCCGCCCAAGTTCTTCTCTTATTTTTTCACTTTTTATTTGATCTCTTAATGTACAGCCCTTTACTCCTCTCAAAAATCGCATTTCTGCTGATTCAATCCTCCTAAAATCTTATTGTTTTTGAACCCAAGTTTCACATCCATACAGTAAAACGGGTAGAGCCATAATATCATAAAATTTTAATTGGGTTTCTCTTCGGGCTTTCTTTTTAAACGTTCTACTTATAGTTCCAAAAAATGGTTGAAATTTATGAATCTTGCTGGTGACTTCCCTCTCTCTTCCATATGTAATTTCACATCCTAGGTAGCTAAAATGCGTTACTTGTTTTAAAACCAAATTTTTAAGCACAATCTTTGTCCTTACTGACTCTTCATTTAAAAGCCATTACTTTGGTTTTATTAACTAATACTATCAGATTGTACTCCATAAAAATTTGCTCCAGTTGGTAAATTTGCAAATTATCTTCGTTTTCGGATAGCAGGTTGCAGGATCACCTGGTCGTCAGCATATAAAAGCGTATTTACAAATGTATTGTTGCCCAGATAAATTCCTGAAGGTACCACGTTCTTCCGCCATTATATATATATATATATATATATATATATATATATATATATATATATATATATATAAGAGTTATGGAGAAAGACTGTCTCCCTGCCTTATTCCTTTATTTATAATCATCTTCCCGGAAACAAATCCATTGTATTTTACTGCGATATTAGTATTGTCATACATACTTTTCACCACTTGTACTAGATGATTTGGGTATCCTTCTTCCTTCATAATGCTCCATAATTTACATCGGTTGACATAATCAAAAGCCTTCTCAATATCCACGAAGGCTAAGTGTGTTTCTCTATTAAATTCCACTCGTTTCTCAAATATTTGTTTTAATGTAAATATGTCATCTATTGTTGAGCGACCTTCTCTAAACCCCTATTGTTCCTGAGGTACAGTGTAGTCTCCAATTAGAGCGATTCTGTTATTCACAATTTTAGCATATACTTTATAACACGTGTTAAGTAGACAAATACCCTTGTAGTTGTGACATTTACTTCGATCTACTTTTTTAAAACATGGAGTAATTAACGAATCTAACCATTCATCTGGTATTGTACATCTTTACCAGCATTTATTCATTAGGTGGAGCAGTCGAAATTTCAGTAATATACCTCCATACTTCATTAATTCTACGTTAACCCCATCAGAACCACAGGCTTTCCTTTTTTTGGGGGGATTCTAATGCATTATCAAGCTCTCTCATGTCTAACATATCTACATTTCTTTTTGTTTCTTTTTCTTCATCCGGCGTATACATTTCTTAACTCCCACTCCATAATTTTACAAAGTAGTCCACCCACTCTTTCCTATTACTTAATCTATTAGGGGAATTCACGCCGTGGTGGGTACCTACGCTTTCGGCTTTTATCCGCCCCCCCCGTCGGTGCGTAAGTACGCAGAGAGGTTGGCATCTGCATCCCGCCAGATCACAGTTTACCCTCCCGGCAACCTTCCCATTGAATGCGTGGGTCAGACCACCCTGCTAGCTCAGAGCTACCGGCTTTCTAGTCTGGTGCCCGAGTCGAATCAATATGCCACTCCCATGCGCCGGGACAAGTCCCTCCTCTATGCACAGAATATCGGGTCACTGCAACGACGAAGCCAAGTGCCCAATTGGGGGCCCCCGGGCCAAAGCACAGAGGGCTCGGAGTCCCCAACCCATCTCCTCTTTTCTATCGATCGGCGGGGAGAGAATGGCTCAGGTTCAGGGCATGTCACTGTAGCGCTTCTGACCAGGTGGTCCTAGGTTCGAGTCCGACGGTGGCAGGATTTTCGACACTAGCTTGTCAGCTAGGTCGAATTCAGTCGCTGTCTGGAGAATTCTAGAGGCTGTCGGCTCTGATCGGTAGTTTTCCGTGGTTCCTCCGATCAACACCATGTGAATGCCGGAGCAGTACCCTAACATACGGGCCACGGGCCGCACGCAATCTTTCCTTCCCCTTCTTTGTCCTATCCTCCCCCCCCCACACTAACATGCTCTACACTATCACATATTCCGGGAGACCGGTCGGGAGCATGACCCGGCTGGGTTCTCGGCTGGTGCCTCGCTGGTGGGAGAGTCCTGGTTAGGGGGAAGCCTCGCTAGTCGACGGTAGGTTGGCGCCAGATCTCGCCATCCAGGAGGGGAAGACCACCGCCACCTCAAGAGCAAAAAACACACACTACACGTACGGGAATAATGTCCATAGTAGTTGACGCGCCCGGAATCACTAACAATCAATCATTGAAGCTATCGATGAAAATACCGCTGGAACCTAGGCACCCCGACAAAGCGGTCATGCTCCCCCGTCTGGACTTATAAGTGGGTTTCAGGTCCTCCTGCCTGCTGCACAGAGGATGCCTGGCGAACCCTTCGCCCAATCCAGGCCAAGGGTCAGTGCCGCTTCCTTGAAGCTAACGCCGCCGTGAAACTCAGGGTCCGAGTGACCGCCTTCGCGGTCGTAATTCCCCCCTGCCCCACTGAGCTTCGCTGTTTACATGAAGCCTTTGCCATGTCCTGTGTCACTGGGCAGTGGCAGTGTAAAGAGCCGGTGCTTCTTCGTGGAGATACCAAGTGACTCCGTGTGAAGGTCGCTTAACGCCGAGTATACATTCAGCTCAGCCTGAGCCGTTGTCTCATGTGCCACATCGGATTGCAAAGCATTAGCACATAAAACGCCTCGCGAGACGCGAATGATAGCGACGCATCGCCGACAATAACTTAAATGCCTTGGCTCCTGAGTCAGTCTAGACGTTGATATTTTCCTCCAAACAGTGGCCTTGGTAAACGCAAAAGTACACTGTACAAACATTACTTTCCTATTTCCCAATATTGCATAATATTCTTGGAAACTAGCTGTTGGTATCTGTAATTATTTTTGAAAGTGGCTGATATTACCACCTTCTAAAAATTAATTTTAAATATATGTGCTTTCCTGGCAAAATACAAAGTTGCAGCATTTAATGCTTTTTTATTTTACATTTATATGTGTAGCAAAGTATTTGTTATTAAATTATCCGTTTGAATTTAACGTGTGATGATATGGTAGTTGGGGTTTGAAGAAATCACTTCAAACTTACTGGTGCTGCTGAGTAGTACCCTGAAGATTCGTACTGATCTAGCAAACTGCCTGTTCTCTGTAATGAAAACAGTAATTAAATAAAATTATTCATTTATAAGTTCAATAATATATCATTATAAACTGTATATTAATAAGAATAATATATAATGTATAGTCGATGCAATATTCTCCAACAGTTCTAACTAATGCCACGTCCCCTTGAGTTTTAAAAGGATATTTTGATTTTAGGGTATTGCTTACAAAAGCATTATCGACATTTTCAAAACTTTCTATTTACTAGCTTCAATTTTTTTCCTTTTTAATGAGTAAGAGCAAAGTACACTTATACAAATGGAGCAGAACTAATTTTCAATTCTCTGAATATTTGAAACGCAACATTTTTTAATTTTTCGTCTGAGGAATTTTAGAAAATCGTGGCGTACGTATGCCAAGAGTAGCATCGACATATATCATTCAGAAATTCCAGAACTTGCTTATACGTTTTGTTTAGAATGTCTATGTGTGCTGACGAAATAAAATTCACAATATGGAGATTACATAATATTCGCAATTGGAAATTAGATAAAAAACGTTTAAATTCACTGCCCGTTTTGGGGCACTTGACGAGCTGATACAGTGGGTTTGGAAGAATTTAGGAATTTTAGAAAATTGAGGTGATATAGTCGTATAGAAAACAAGAATATGTAACACCATTTGTGCTGATGTCATGTAATAAATACAACAAAACAATAATGCATCATACCTTGGAATACAGTGGTGGTGGGTTGTATTCTGTACACGGATACTCCATGGTGTGGCTCTGTCCAAAAAGGAACGTTAATTAGAAGTTCATCTGGAGCAATATCTCAAGCAATGTTTTAAAATAATAAGTGGCTACTGTTCAAGAAAACTTCAAGAGTTGTAATTCACTGTTTCGTATAAGTGTTTGAAAACATGGAATGGTTTTTCTCTCAAAACTATGGTTTCGGTTGAAATATGAAATCTAAGTACAAAATTCTCAGAACACCTTCACGCATGAAGAAAGTACGTAATAAAATATGTATTTGCATGCTATATTGTATTCAACACATACATAAATTTATTTGTTATTTATTTAATCCTAACAAATTCTACACTTTATATTGTAACAGTATAACTCATTGTGTCCTCTTACAATTCATGTTACAAACGCATTTTGTCTTCTGATGATAGTGATTGCGATAAACCCAAAACAATACCAACATTAAATCATACAATACCTCCATTGTTGTTTGTTGCGGATAACTAGATGGGGCAGGACGTCCCTGGGAAGGGAAAAAATATATTAAAATAATTCGTAATTGGGTTACCATTTTTTTCTTAGGGCTTTTCCCAGCTCCAAGGGATGTTGATTTCGACTATTCGCGCCGCATACCCACTACGTCCCTCATGGGGACACATATTAACCTTTACACTAGACTCACTCGCGATCTCTTCTCTCTGGGATCAGCACAGTCACATGGCCTTCCGCGACAACACACGTACATGAAAGACAAGATACAAACAACCATGCCCACGGCGGGACTAGAACCCAGGACCCTTCGGACCGAGGCGCTCAGTCGGCACACGCCCTATCCACCTCGGCCATCCAGGTCGGCTTTTGATTGGCAAATATATAGGCTGCAATAAATATTGAACTAAAGCCACCATAGTAATTGTAGTAAAACCAGATAAATTACCATACCTGCATTGTTGCTTGCTGCGTGGGGTAATCGCAGGGGGCAGGGCGTGTCTGAGAAAGGAAAAAAACGAATGTAAAATATTAAGGTAATTCTTTTTTGATTGCAAAAATATTGGTTGCAATAAATATTGAACTGACGCCACGATACAAATCTTAAATTCAATACGCTTTGTACATCCAAAAATACCGACAATGATGTTATTAGAAAATTATTTGAAGCTGATTTTCAAACAACTCAAGGTTAACATACATTTCCTTCCTGAAATTGGTAATGAACAGTTAGTGATACTTACACTAAACGACCACGGTCAGATACAGAAAAATTGATATTTTAGAGGCGTTCTCGCCTAATATGTTAATACTTTTTACAAACAAGGTTATACAAGTATGGTTTTCGTATTATTACAAGAACTTCGGATGCATAGGAAAGTGCCTATTATATCTCATTTTATGAAACGTTAGTATATGAGCACAGACTATGGGAAATGAAACATTTTGACTATCTTTTATTTTTCCTTTTTGGCAAAAAAGCCTTTTTTCGAATTTCTTACTATATTTGTAAGTGCAATTAATATATGTATATATATATTGTTGTACGATATTTGTAACCGTTGCAGATATTGTTTATGCATAAATAATTCTCACCACGATATTGATTTAATAAAATTACAATATTTTTGTATTAATTTTGTCTGTAAATATCAATGGATATATTTGATTAATTAACACTTTATTTTGTTATAAATATAAAAAGAAATATTTCTTTAAAAAACATTCAAAAGTTCGGCATATGAAATGTTGAATCCACTGAAATTCGTTCGCCTCCAAAAATCGCGCGCTCCAGGCTGCAGCTTAGTCTGCCTGTTCGGTAATCTGGCGCTGCTTGACACATTAATATTCTTCCACTTGAGATGTTCATCCAGGAAAGTGATGGAACGAGGGCACAGTGAATTCAAGGAATTAAACGTTAGGTCAGACTGATATTCGCTGTGTCATTCAAAGAAATGAAAATGGAACGGAGCGAGCGAGAATGACCTCATATCACGGTTTATGATTCAGGGCATTGCTTCACCCGCCAATTCCACGAGAGTGAAGCTGAGGAACAGGATTTGTCGCGCGTTTGCTTTTTCCACATCGCCAATTCTCATTAAAACGACTGAACATTCGATGTTCTGTATACTTTTAATCTTCCTGAAAGTGGTGTCTTAAAAGAGGTACGAAAATTGACATTGAAGTGCTGGCCGGTGATCAACGAGTGGGGTGGTTTGTTAATAGAGTCGGAATTTGCATACAATTAATGGTTACAGTGTTCCAAGAAATACGATAATTGAGAGGGGTGTCGTTTAGAGAGGAGAGATTTCACTGCATGTTTTTCGGAAAAGTTATCAACAACTGTTAGTTAATAGTGTTACGGTCAACAAAATTCAACATTTCTACTATGTTTGTGATCTTCTTATGTAAGAGATGGAGAGACGAACGTAAATCGACGGAAGTGATTCCAATTTGCGATCACATGCATATAAATGCAGACATAAACTGATGTTAAACCTGGCTTTGTATTTGGGACCTAGTCATAATTTTTTACGATAATTAAGAATTAAAATATTCGATCCAAACTCCCTAAACTTTGGTTTTGCGGTCAAGGAACGTGAAAAAAATTAATTAATTTTCTTACCAAAAGTCTCAAAGAAAACGGGTCATAACCGTTACAAAAATATTAAAGGTCTTGTAGTCTAAATTTTTGTTAATTTCTTCATCTAGGTGTACAGAAAAATGTCAGTTTTGGCAATTACAGTAGATTAAAGCAATAAAGTCAAATAAGGTTGATATATTACACTTTTCTAGCAGATTAACAATATATTCCAGATATCGTTTTCTGTGACTTTGGTACTCGTTTTCTGTGACTTTGGACACAACTTGTCTTCTGTATGCTTTGAATGCAAGCAATGTTGTAATTTTATATTTTAAACACTTTTATAGGGCCCCGAGGACAGACTGACGCGAGTACATGTACGAGTTGTTGAATTGATCTAATTGACATACCTCAGGCTGCATTGGCAAATTGAATCTTGTTGCACCTTGACTTGAAGAAGGGACCTGCTAATAAAAAAAAATTAAGCACATTAAGCGTTTGGCGAGTGAGCGCTATAATATGAAGAGAGAAACTTCCTAGTGTTTCAACTAATACTTCATAGACTATCTTATCTTGCGTTTTTCAGAACGTTTAATAAATTTAATGTTATTTCATTCCCCAAAATTTTGCAATACTTTGCTCGCTTCAAAATAATTTCAGCAAATTCAAATTTGTCTCACCTGGGGCTGTATTTCGGGACGGAAATCAAGCCTCTGGTAATGCATGGTTGATTGATCCTGAAATTATACACATATTTTAGGAATAATCTGAATCTAATAACAATGAAAACTGTTATTCAAAATCAATTCATTAAATAATGCGTATAATGTTTTTTGAAAATGTGAGTAGTTTGCTGAATTTTAAGTGATAATTATAAATAAAACAAGAAGGTAAGTGTTCGTGTTGCAACACTAGTTTATTCTCTTACCTGTTGCCTTCCCAAAGTCTGCAATAACGGCATCATTCTTGGGTCATCCTGTAAACAATATTTTTTTTATAGTGCATGGAGAGGTTTTTCCTTTTATGGTCGAGATTGAGAGTATTTTACCATGAACGTACGCCAAGGGAAAAAAATTCAAAATTGTGGACTTCACCTAAGAAATATTAATATTTTCACAGCTGTAGAAATATAATATTATAACAGAAAGTTTTGTAATTTCACATTGGAGTACAGGCGGTTAATATCTCGGAGAATAGAAGAGAATTGTATAATTCTGTGATTGAAAAAGTGTACCTAAGGATAATCAAAGTAATGTTTATGTAGTTACATTTCCTTGAGAAGTAGACACCTTACTTTCAAATTATAGTTTTACGGATATTGATACGAATACTTTACCGAGTTGGTTGTATTGAAATAGTTATATGTTATTTCTATTTTCTTCATCTGCAGATGTAGATAAAGAAGAATAGAAAACATTAAAAACATGACTCAATTTGAGAATATCGTTCAACATATTTGGGTAAGATACGATAAATTTAATTGCAATTGAATACAACTCGATTGCAATTAAAGTGATTTACAAAATAACTTAAGAATATCAATATAATAATGATTATGATAATGATAATAATAGAAATAATAACAAGCAATTTAATATTATACAGGATAGTAATATGTCGCACGGCTATATAGTGAAACATTAAAATTGGTTGCACTT
>BLKR01012657.1:0-17446 GCA_011170035.1 Teleogryllus occipitalis
CACCACCTGTTCCTACACTCGAAATTTGTTGCAAGATCTTAAAAGGATATTAAATGAAATTACTCGTTGAGAGCATTAAGGAAAGCAAACTTCTCATCCGAATAAAAGAAACAATTCATTAGATGAAATGGGCCGTGCGGAAAACAAGAGGCAGTCAGGGAGCGAGTTGCGTGTTCAACCAATCACGACAATGACAAGGCGTCGCTGCGTCTGTGATTGGATAGCACGACCGCACGTCTTGGCAGCTGTCAAGCGGAGACACAGGACATGAAAGGCGATGTGGAGCGGAGCGGGGCGGAGGAGGAGTCCGAAGGAGCGAAGCGCAAGCGAAGGCGGAGAGCCCGAGGCAGTCGCGAAGGGACCGGGGAGCGGAGGAAAGGATGGAAGCAGGCAGGGTAGAGGGGGGGGCGAAAGCCAAAGCTGAAACGGGATTGCAGGCGGAAGGTGATGGGTTGGTTGGTTGGTTTTTTCGTGTTTCCGGGCGCGTCAACGGCTTCGGTCACTAGTCCCGTAAGTGCAGTGCGTGTTTGTTCTCGGGAGATGGCGGTGATCTTCCCCCGCTCGATGGCGAGATCCGGCGCCGACCGACCGTCGGCTAGTGGGGTTTTCCCCTAACCAGGACTCTCCCACCAGCCGGGACAAGCTCTAAACTCCCGAACGGTCTCCCGGAATATGTGGTAGTGTAGTGCATGTTAGTGTAAGTGTATGTGTAAGGGGAGAGGATAGGACAAGGAATGGGAAGGACAGATAGTGCGCGGTCCGTGGCCCGTTTGGTACTGCCCGTTTGGTACTGCTCCGGCATTCGCCTGATGTTGATCGGAGAAACCACGGAAAACTACAGATCAGAGCAGCCGGCCGCTAGAATTCTCCTCCAGACAGCAACTGAATGCGACCTAGCTGAAAAGATAGTGTCAAAAATCCTGCCTGTCAGAGGACTTCCCGGTCAGAGGCGCTGCAGTGACATCAGTTGATGCACTGAGCTACCGCTCCCGGTCGGGAGGTGATGGGGAAACGACTAGGACTGGTGGGGCAGCGCCGCGAGTGCAAACGGAAACGGGGTGGACAGGGTTGGTGAGAGTGATGGTGGGTTGGAGCGGAGTCGGATTGGAGGCGGGCCGGTGGTGCGACGAGAGACTGTCTCGGAAGAGACGGAGATGCGATCATGAACGGGATGCGGGTGGTGGTCGGTGGTTCCCAGCGCACTGTGTGGAGGAAGTGTGTCGTTAGCGGCGTCTTGGGCGGTGGCCGCCCTTAAGTACCATCTCGCCGTCGCTGTCTCGCTCCCAGCACTGTCCGCCCCCCCCCCCCCGCCGCGCAGCGCTGTACAGTCCGCGGTGCGAAGAAGTCTCGGACTGGCAATGAGTTCACTCACTGCGACCAGCTACGCGGCGCAACTGACTTGCAAAGCGAAACCTGATGGTCGATTCTTACAGATTATTGGTTCCAAAATTTACAGAGGTACTCTTAAATTTCTTTTAAAAATACCGGAAAATTTAAAAACCATTAAATTTTGTGTTGCGATTACTCTCAATGCAAACCAGAAAAAATTGTCGATTTAATTTATTTGTTGTATGAAATTCTTGATACTTTATGTGGCTCAGGATGAATGATAAATAAATATGGAATTCTGAGGAATAGGCTGGTTTGTTTCTATTCGCATTGTAAATAAATCGAAATTTGATCTTTAGGCGACATTCCGTAATGGAAAATAAAACACTTGAGAAAAAATTCACTGCAGTATCACAAACTATTATATTACAGACGCAGATACGTTGGTAATTAAGTATGCAAATGAGACCTTAAATATAAACTTTGAGCGAAAACTGAGTACAAACAGAAGTGGAGCGTAAACCTTGGAATAATTCAGGATGTTCATTCGGGTGGGAAGGGGTGTGAGGGAGAGGGCAGGCGGCGGAACCGCAAATCGCGAGGATGTTTTTGATAAAGAGCTTAAACATGTGAGTCATTGGAACACGAGTGCAATACGCTCAATTGTTACTCGTGAAAATGCACTTGACACCTTCAGCTACGTAAGATTGTCAAAAAATCTCCAATTTGATACGGACCAATTTTTTACCTGCTTTCCTGGCGCACTTCAAGTCGTCATTAAGATACTAAAAGGTTGAGTCCAGCCTCGCAAAATATCCATTTAATTTTGGGGCCCCTGCACTCGAGCGTTGGGTTGACGCGATAAGTAACGTTCGTAGTAGACTAGCACTATTTTATGCCAACGGCATACGAGCGCTCGTGTGCCGTTCCGCATAAGATATAGTGTTAATGTACGACGCGCGCTACATAACGAACGTCAACGCAACGCTCATGTGACACAGGTCAAAAACCATAATACAGATGCAGCCAATCTTGACTCGCTTTCCTCGGGTAACTACTACGAACGTCAATGAATGAATGAATGCCTTATTTTACGTGACGAGACTCAGGCCACGAGGCCTGCTCTTCCGTCTGACCTCGCAAATTTCGTTACGCTCCTTTCACCTACTAGGGGAGAAAGAAGGTATTACTTGGGCGACGAAACAGGCAATTTGAATTTAGCTCAGAGACCTCATTTAGGCTTGAGGATCTTTTACATGCAGTGAATCTACTAACATGGGACAGCCGGCTTTACTTCCCCTCCGAAGGTAGGCGTACGAAGAATTTTTTCGCCCTTAAAAATCCACGGTTTCGATCGGGTTTGAACCCGCGAACTTGGGTATATGATCCCGATATAACGCTAACCGTTACACCATCGCCGCCGATAATGTCCTTCAAATAATCAATGTCCTTCATTAAAATAATTGGCTCAAATTTCTACGGGACCTTTTCAAAATTTCCAGGAGACATGGCCCCCTGTCTCGCCTCAGAGCGCACGCTGTGGGTGTTTGTAAAAACGAACGCGGGTGGGCGGGCGGCGGTCCAAACAGCGGACTGCAGCAGGTGCAGCCACTACTCCGCCTCCCCCCTCGCCGCACCCACTCACGAAGCACTCGGCGGCACAAGGGCTGCTTGTTTCCCAGGACACCAACGCCGCCTCTGCACCGCCCCGGGCGCAGAGAAGTAGCTAGGGGGGTGGGGCACTCGGAGGGGTACGTTTTTTAAGCGGCAACGCCCGCTATTTGAGACAGCAACTGCAGAATCCGAAAAAAGCCGACTCCGGTGCGGCTACTTTTGCAGTCGTACTAATCATGGTAATAATATGCAGAGGCATGGGACAGAATTGGGGTTTCAACGTTATTATTCGTGATCCATTGATATAACAATCCTTAATGTTTAATATCTGGGTTCGGAGTTCGAATGCTTTCTCAGCCACAAATTCTGTGACAGACAGAGAATTGCAGAAGTTTTCCCTGGGATTCTCCCTTTTCTTCCGCCTCCAATTGTTTCGCCGATACCATTCATTAAATTTTCACGACATTGGCCATTTCGACTTTAATAATACCACTTATCTTAAATCATATTTTTGTTAGAATTAGTCGACCAGGCAATGCTTCGCCATTGTAATGTATTACACTTCATACGATAATGGTCACTTGATTATTAATCATGTTTTACACTACGCTCTGCAAAAATTTTAATAGATGAAAGACTTTCTCGCTAATATCAGTTTGTTCTGTATCCTGGATTGGACATAATAGTGAAGTATCCTATTGTTAAAAACGTTTTCCCTCAAGTTTGGACATGCATTCGCTAACACACTGTCTTGGAGAAATTTAATTTACTTATCCGAAATAACGTTAAAGTAATAATTTTGGCCGATATTTCACAATCGCAGGGGCATAATTTGCGGTGAAGACGCGCTTAATACTTAAGGGGGCCGCGGGTTGCAGAGATCTTCTGTTCAGGGGCCTTTGAGTCATCATAAAATCATGTCATAACCAACAACTCTCCCATGTTGCGTGACTGTGCGACAGTCATACGAACGTTTTCGCGGTGATATGCCTACAACCTTCGCGCATGTGCAAGCAATAAGTTGACAAAACTTTATTGCAATCGGATGAACGGTACGGCAGCGCGCAAAATACGAACAAACAATCATTGATTTTTGTATATTAAATTTCCGCAAAAAGATCGTTCGCGCCCCTCGAACTAGTCATACTGCCGCGAACAACCCTAACTTACCCTCCTTCTACTTGCGTCCCCAAAGCCCTCATTGTCACCCACACTCCATCCGCCTCCGCGCCCGCCCCAAAGCTGCTTCTCAGACTCCGCTCCCGCGCCTGCGTCCGCCCCTGAGCGCGAACTCGTCCCTTCCAACGTTGGCCGGCCGCGTCGACGCGCTGGCTTTTGATTGATTGATTTTTTTGTGTTTCCGGGCACGTCAACTGCTTTGGTCAGTAGTCCCGTTAGTGTAGTGCATGTTTTTTTCTCGGGAGACGGCGGTGATCTTCCCCCGCTAGATGGTGAGATCCGGCGCGGACCTACCGTCGACTAGTGGGATTTCCCCCTAACCAGGACTCTCCCACCAGCAAGGCACCACCCCAGCCGGGACAAGCTCTAAGCTCCCGACCGGTCCCCCCGAATATGTGGAAGTGTAGTGCATGTTAGTGTAAGTGTGTGTGTAAGGGGAGAGGAAAGGACAAGGAAGAGGAAGGACAGATCGCTCGCGACCAGTGACCCGCTTGGTAGGGTACTGCTCCGGCATTCGCCTGGTGTTGATCGGAGAAACCACGAAAAACTACCGATCAGAGCAGCTGGCCGCAATAATTCTCCTCCAGACAGCGACTGAATTCGACCTAGTTGAAAAGTTACTGTCGAAAATCCTGCCTCCGTCAGGACTCGAACCTAGGACCTCCCAGTCAGAGGCGCTGCAGTGTCGACGCGCTGGGGAAGCGTGGGCGAAGGGTCGGGCCGGGCCAATCACAGCGCGACGGGAGGATCCCGGCCTGAGAGGCGTGACAAGCTACGTCGTGTCTTGGCATGGCGCTCTGCACCGTCCCCAACCTCAGGACACGAATGACCCCAGAGGTACTGGCTGAGTGATCAGATTCATTATGCATTAAACGTGCTTATTCGGAAAATGATGTAACTGGCTCCAAAATAAATGTGTTAGGAGATGTCCAAAAGGAGAAGGTTAGCAAATATTGTAAGGACTAATAGTTATCGATAATGATGTGTTTTTTCCATTCGTCATAATAACTGGGATATTATTATAATTATATTTTTCTGCGAAGCGGCCGTCATTGGGCCACGTGATACGTGCATCCTAACGGGGCTCAGACTGAAATATCGGGGTAGGTGCACGTTACTTTCTATAGGGGACACTCATGCAATTTAATGCAATTCCATATTTATACCCCAGGGTTGTTAGCCCTGGGGGATGGAGTGAAGTTATGATGATGATGATGATGATGATGGATGATGAATAGACATACAAACATACAAAGACACACACAACATGACCATGCCCGCGGCGGGATTCGAAACCGCGATCTTCTGGTCCGAGAACGCAACTGCACTACTGCTTGAACAATCTCGGCCATCAGATCAGCAATTATATTATTATTATTATTATTATTATTATTATTATTATTATTATTATTATTATTATTATTATTATTATATTACTAAGAGTTTTATTATATCTACTGGTGACATAGCGAAATGGTCATAACAACAAAATAGACTTGCAATTTAGAAGCCTTTTTTAACTTAAGACAATTTATTAAAACCTTCATTAAAATCTGGAAAACTAGCCGTAAAAATTAAACAATGTGTACTAACTAATCAGGCTTAATTCCTCTATTTCCTCTTTTGATTTTTAATAGGGCCTTACTCAAACATTTAAAAAACGTACAGGACATCAAAAGAATTGTAATACATCAACATGGTTCGACTATAGAACTTTCAAATTCTGTACTAAGTCCATTAATAAGAAAGGGGTTCCACTGTTATAAAAAATTGTATGGGTCTTGAAACGAGAGTTGTGAGTGTCGATCTACATCTACTAGTTCATTTCATGATCGTATTTGTCATATTTATACCCTTTCTGGCTACAGCAGTGATTCCCTTTTATGGACGTGTATTTTCTCAAAAACTACAAAAAAGTCTGTGTAGCATACTTTTCCAATTTTTCCTGTTCATCTACAAACTAACACCAGACAACACTAGATTAGCTAAAAAATTCTTACATCTTTGTGTAATATTAACAAGTGTAAAATACGTACAAATTTTACTACGTCTTTTTAATATCATCTTATGAAGAAGAAAATCATTTTTAAATCCTCCAAATAAACAAGGAGAAAAAATAAAATATTTTTAAACAGTGAATCATTAGAAAATAATAATTTTAAAATCTTTTTAATGTGATTTTATTCCTCTCGAGGCGATAAAATGTTTCCTTAATATAAAGCAGAAATGTTTCAACACTTCCACATCCATTTAGACATAAATTTGATACTTATTCTTCATACACCCTATATAAGTAATTTTAGACTCTGTGCCAACGGGTTCATACCTACATGGGGTACATGTGTCAATATTACCCCTCCGTGTTAGCGCGTTTAATTTTTAACTGTTTCCAGAACACGCCCAGTTTTACACATCCTGTTTAACAGCATGTTGTGTTCTCAGCAGAACGACTGTCTGAGATAACCTCCCATGCCCCCCCCCCGCGACCACAAGTTGCTCGCCTTCGTTTGGGGGAGGGTTAAATTGGTCTGGACCAGAGTCGCGACGCTACATATCCTGTAACACATTTGGTGTGCCTTTAGACAACGGAGGGTGACTTTGCACCAACCCTCACTTTAAAGAATTTCTGTTTATTTAAATGTTGGCGTGTATGTTTTCGGTTGATTTAACCATTAGTCAATGCTAGAAAGTTGAACACACCAAACGACAACACCGGTCTGCTCGTGGTTTTGATTATTACCGCTTGAGCTGACAAGAAAAATAGTTCAATTTTGGACGTGTTTTTATAGGAGAGAAACTGTCACAATTATTTTATGAACTTAATAGATTTTATTGCAGTGTTAATTATATAATAGTTATTTACAGTTACTCATACTACTTAACATACAAACTTTTATTTATTCGTACCATTTATTGTTCCAGATCATAATTTTAAAATGTGATTTAATATTAATTAAATTACATTTTTTATAAATAAAAACAGTTTTATCAGGGAGAACAAAATTTTAGATGTGGTGCAAAGTCACCGTGATGTACTTTTACAAACAAACCGTGTGATTTATTGCTTGTTAAATTAATTCAGACAAATTAAACGATTCAGACAGACATATTCAGACAATTTATGATGTCGAGAACTTATAATCGTTCGGCTGATGCTAGGTCCTATCGGAGGTATTCTGACGAAAATCTGTATGTATTGAAGATATATGAACAGGTAAACTTTTCGAGAGAGCAGCAGCTCTTTACAACATTTTACGATCTACACTAAGAAATAACTTGCAGGGTAAACACGGTGGTGGCACATTGGTGGTCAGAAAGTTAAGTGATCAGGAAGAAGTGCCATTCATTAACTATCTTGCAGCACTTGGCGAGTTAGGATTTCTCGTTGGAAAGAGAGTTCCGTTTTATTGTTAAAAACTGTATAAAGATGCTTAAGAGAAAGCTTATTTACATTAATAATACAGGTCTCAATCGCCCCTGGGTTGATAATAAATGGTATTGAGTGTTTAAGTTAATAGTAATTAAGTTGTAATAAATAATTAAGATTGATAAGTACACGTGGACACGTTTTTAAATGGTATAAAGAAACTCTACCCCTTAATCCTTTCAAATTTGCATTCATTCTCGTAAGAAAGACGAAAGCGGACAATGTCAGCCTACCCTGGAGGGTGACATTGCACTACACAAACATCCTCTCCTACTAAATAAAAAAATGTTATATAAACGGCTTGTATGTAAAATACATCTCTAGAGTTACCAAACATTTGTTTGATTATAAAAAATGTAAAAGAAAAATTGGTTTCACTAATACAAAAACACCGTTTCCTGGTACAAAGTCATCCCAAAAGACTGCACAGTCGGAATACGGTTACGCGCACATACTTTAAGAATGTGAGCAACCACAAATACGAATCACAAATAAAACCAGGAGACAGTTGATTTTGCTCAGTTTTGATCACAGACGCTTGTGATTTGACCGGAGGGTTAGAACGGAACGGACAAAACTGCCACAACACACAGTGTGCGGCGTCGTTTAAGAGTTGACCGCACGAAACTGTGTCAGAAGTCTCGAGAGCTATCACAAGGTCATAACACAGAATCGCACATGCTTTAGTAATTATCGCCATCAAGCAATGCTGGATTACACGCATGTAGGCAATTCACAACTTTGCTGGCCACTTCGGATTTGGGTTAATTCGCTCTTGTAAATACGGCGAACGTGATAAATACCATTATTAATTATTGCGCATCGTTCTTTTCAGCATTATTATTAGACAAACTTTTCGTTGGAACTCAGTCTATTTCAATATTTGTTCTGATTTGAAACGCTGCCACTGTTATACATACAATTGTACAGTCGTTCAATAGAGACTCTTCCAAACTTAAGGAGTCAACGCACCAAGCGATATTTAGCCAATATTTTCTTGGTTGTGCACTGTGGCATAAGAGCATTCGTAAAATTCTAAATTCATTCCATTCAGTTCCTTATTCTATACCACTTTTCCATCAATTGTTTTGTATTAAAGGCACAGAATTGCAGTTGTTCATTGTAGATAATCCATTATCACACTAAAGTCATTGTAAATATTCATAATAAACTGAATTAAATTTAATCTCAATGTCAACTTTCTTTTTATCAAAACCATTTAGATAATTAAGACATTTTAATCAAGAATATTTGGAAAACAAGAAATCTCTGAAATAGAGGAAAATTGACTCATCTGTGAGGAAGACTAACGTGCAATAGTGGGATTTAAAGCAGAAATGGATACTGCTCTGGCGTCGCGTTAACACAATGGCATACAAAGAGAGATGCTTTTTCAGAACACTTACAGTTTATTTCAACATATTTATTTGATCAGGAAACCTTATCAACGATAAGTTCTTCAATTATAATTTTTTAACTATTTTTTAAATTTATTTTGTATTATTAGGTTTTAATTGTATTCCGATTTGATAATGTGAACCTTGTAACAATTTTGAGGTTTCAAAATTAAAATAAGGAATACGTGGTAGAAAAAAATTGAATATCACTATCTTGCTTTAGGAGATCAATATGAAAACCAAGCGGATAAGCTTTGTGATTCACGAGTTGTTAGGACATTAAAACACTATTAACTAACATTGAATTTTTTGTGATTTCATAATGAATTATGAGAATAATACTTTTCTTTCTTCCTGTTACTATTATTTATTTTTCGGCCCATAGTTATGAAAATCGTCTGCCGTCTCCTACTATATTTCCTGATAGCTTGTCCGCAGATGACTCAAAACCTCTAGCAAGAGAGACCACCCAAGAGCTGAATTCACCATACGCACAGCTGTCTCAGTTGAATGAAACACATTGCACTCCTACTCACAGTTTTTGTGCCATGCGAGTAGAGTACCGTTACCACATAAAAACAACGTTTTTGTTTCGAGGTGTTGAATGCAAGCCGGCATCTCGGTTAGTTTCTTTTTGCGGCTGTATCATGAACCCTGATGGGGCAACGTCCCTTGCGCAATTTCTTCTTCAGTGTGCATATCAGATAAGTGTTACTTACAATGGTGCGACCGACCAGGACACGTATTGGGGAAGTCAATAAATTGCAATAAATTTTGAATCTTTTTAAATACTAATTAAAATAAATTCACACTAGTGGCAAATAGCAGCAAGAGCTGCGTATCTGATAAGCGGAACATTTATATTACTATTTCTAATGCGCCCAGAAATTGAAAAAAAACTATGCAGTCCCCAATTAGAGGTGTCTAAGGTTTCGTTATATACTTAAAAACTCGAAAAAACTTCAAAGACAATAAAAGCTTCCATTTTGTCTGAACAATGCAAATATTTGACAATGTTATTCCGCCTATTCTCATATTCCGTATACCGACTGATTTCTGATGCTCATTACGTCACTGCTCACGATACAGCTGACGTCATCCGACATGAAGGCTCCAAGAAAGAGACCGGTCGCCATTATTAAATATTTGCACTTCACGTCTTGTGTTAACGAACAGCAACACTTTTAATACTTTTGTTATGTAAAGAGCGTTGTACTGAATGTCAATGCAGTTGCAGTCAATGCAGCCTTAGCTACTTGTTTCGATTCTTTGAAAGACTCTCGATACTTTTAAGTCTCTATGTAGAGTTGTGATTGAGATATGCCATGGTGCTGCAGCAATCATCGTAAGGATTTTGGATTCAAATCTTTGTAAAATGGAGAGATTTGACCTGCTTGGAAAACGCTTGCCCTTGACATCATCTATGGTTCTAGGTTATTCTAGTTGTAGTTTATTGCGTTCCAGTAGACAGATATTAGTAGGGTAAGGAATTATTACGAACACGATGGTGCTGCATATGGAGTACGTGATAATTTACGAAGCCAGCAAGGCCACAATCACTTGGAGTTGTAATATAGCCGTCACGAAGTTTGTGGAAATTTGAGTCTTCAGCTTTTTAATTTTCCCGAAGTATTACACTATTTCGTATCGAGTACTTGTAATATTGCTATTAATAGTGAACAGAATCTCCTCGAATTCTTAGAGTAGTATTTAAATCCGGAAATCCTTTCCACGTGTTCCACAGATGGAACTTACAGGAGTACTGAGATATTGCATTTGTGAATCTGCGTTTGAGCGTGGTCAGAGGGATAATTACATAGGAAGGAAGTTGGTAATGACACGTCGAGCAGGCGATATCGCACACACACGTTTCATCTTTCAAAGGTCCTCCATGATCTTGATAACATTTGCCACGTTATAAACGAAGGTCATCTCCGTTCATGCAGCGTGGGGGCTCAGAGACCTCTGTTCATTGAAGGGCCAACTACAACATCAGAGACTGGCGTTTACCTGCATAATGCGAAATTAAGAACAGCAGTTACGAAGATCTAGGTTTATAGCCGGTTGTTACGAAACATCAAATCTCTGATGTGACTGATGGCGTTTACATTTTTCATTGAATATATGGCTATTTTTGCAGATATGGCGCCAAAATTTTGCGTACACGGTCCAATGCAATTGACGACGTCTCTATCTCAGTTGTTTTAATGGCACTAAGCCGGTTGATGTATAACACCGTCCACATCTTGTTCCTACACGAAGCTAACTAATTGTTAATTCAGAATTCACGTTTTGTGTGTCCTTGACACGAAACATTGGTTCATTCTGCCAAAACGTCTGTCCTGTGCTCTCATTTGACCAACCTCTACGGGCAGGAAACACTTAAACTCGCTCGTGAGTTCTCCAACTTGCGAGATAAACGGAAGCGAAAGCTGAGCCAGCTCGCTTTCCTCCAGCGCTGCAGGGATGAGGGAATTCTCCTGTCCTTTCTCGAAACCATACGCTCTCAAAACGTCTGTCCGTCCGTGGTCAACGGTAGCGCCTAAACCGTTCCATTTATTCCCCCCAAAATTCCGGCGGCGCTAGCCGAATGCGTTTACTACGCTCCGTGAAGTCACGAAGGTTAAGCGCATTCGAGACTCGTGGGTTCGTGGTTGGGTGACCGGCCAGGAACCCCGGGATCTAACGCCGCCGAGCCCCTGGCCGAAGGGATAAAAGGCACTGACTGTGGCGAGACTTGACTAATTTTAAAAGTAAAAAGCACGTTAATGGAGGATTACTCCCCAGTGCAAAGCGCTCAACGCCCCTTTAAGGGGCTTGGAGACGCGTTGCGTCAAGGTGTTGACGCAACAAATTAAAAAAAATACAAAAAAAAAATAAAAAATTCACATTCCTCGAGCGATGTGACTGAACTGAGAGCCCTGCACATTTTAAAGGCATATTTTAATTTTGAGGGATACACAAGGGCTTAAGAACATCATCTTAAAAATTCCTCCAAATTTTTTATTAATTTTTCCTCTCGTATAGAGCAAACGATGCTTACAAAATGGCGAACATCTCATTTTGGTTCAATTCCAAATTTTTGAAAATTGCTTGATTAATTTGATTAAATTGAAAATTGCAAAGTTAAATTTTTTCGGCATCCTCCTACAACTATAATATTGAAGGCAGATTTTTTCCTTAAATATGTTCATCAAACAAATATTTAAATAAGATCATATACAATTTAAAGAATGAGTGGTTTTCGCGTAATTGTGCGTGAAAAATAGCTAAATTTAAACAGTATTTTTCTCAATAACTGCTCCACTTTTTTTTCTCCAATAGAGCAGTAGTAAGTTGATAAAAATGGCCTGAATTTCTTGTTTTCTGTGAATTCTGTATGTTCTCAAATTGAAAAAAAATACAACGCAAAAGTAAAATACTGAAGATAGAGATTATTTTCGTTGAAATCTCTGAGTTTTCGAAAAATATAAAAGCTACAAATAATGCGAGAATGTATTTACTGTTGTAACATAATTAATTTTAACTCAACGGAAACGTAAAACAATAAAGATTCGTACATTTAAATTTTTAAATCTAAAAATCTGGTCTTGGTTATGACGAGACCGGAAATTAAAGAATAACATGGGACGTCATTGCGCGATGGAGACGTCCCTCCTTGACCTCAGCGTGTCGGACCATGTGCGTGGGTGGCAGCAAGCAGACGAAGGCCTGACCGACAGTTGCGGCGGCGGCGTCTATGGTGCAGGGGGCGACGGGACGCGGGAGACAGCGTCGGCGGCGGCGTCGGCGGCGGCGTCGGCGGTGGCGTCGGCGGCGTCGGCGTCGGCGGTTTCGGCGGCGGCGGCAGAGGCGGCGGCGGCGGTGGCCACGCCCCCCTGGCTGCACCAGATGCAGCCAAGCCCTCGCCCCGTTCTCATGCAAATGCCCCGCAGCTGCGCCGCGCCGTCGCGCCGCGGAGGCTGCGCGCGTCAGACAATGTGGGTCAGAGGCAGTCGAGTCGGGCGAGGACCCCTTCCGAACGCACTGCTACTTATTGGGGAGTTTTCGCACGACACATCACACAGCAATCGAATGAAAACTCGATTTTCTGCGCATGCGCAGATATACGAAAGTGATGCGAAACTCTGCCTATGCTTAGAAGATAGATAGTGCTGTCGATTGCTATAATTTGGTTCACCGTGCATAAACTCCCTATTCTCCCGTATTTGCGAGACGTGAATCCGAAGACGTAAACGAAGTTTGTAAATAACTCGTCTTCAAAAATTGAATTGCGTCACGCACAAACGAAGGCCTGTTCGTGAGTGTGAAACTTGGAATAAGATAAGTCTGATTTTAACAAACAAAAGCGGAAATAGTATATTGACGAAAGATATTTTAACTTCATTCCTACTTTCTTAGAGATATGAAAAATAAGAAATTATGTTGTATAATGATATTACATATTTATATCTACAAACAAATATAGAAAAGTTTAGAAATGTAATCGTCAATTTAATTACAAAAAACCGAATTGTGGTTATACTACGTACAGCAATATGTGAAAGAAAAATGGCCTCCAGACTATTTCAATTTTTGTTACACTCACTTAATCCAGCAGCTTTTCCCTTCATCCTACTTCTCAATCTTTCATCCTATGTGTAGCCCAGGACCCAGCACCTTGGCCCTCGCTTGTTCAGCGTAGCCACTGATGCTGCAGCTTGGCCCTTGATACTTGTTTCTCTCTGCAGCGTGTTGGAAGGGGTAAGCTGCAGGATTAAGATCATGAAGATTGCCTTCCTCAAACATCTTAAAATCTCTTGTTTTTGCAGCTTGGCCCTTGTTGCTTCAGTTTGGTCCTTGTTGTAGCTTGGCCCTTGATGCATCAGTTTCTGTCTGCAGCGTGTTGGAAGGGGTAAGCTGTAGGATTAAGAACACCCAGCTTGCCCTCATCCCCCAGTTTACATCTTAAAATCTCTTGTTTCTACAGGTCTTGTTACTGCAGCTAATCCCTTGTTGCTTCAGCTTGGTCCTTGTTATTGCAGCTAGGCCCGTGATCCATCAGTTCTTGCATGCCGCATGTTCGAAGGGGTGATGCGCAGGATTAAGATCATGCAGTTTGTCTTCCTCCCGCAGTTTATATCTTAAAATCTCCAACTTATACCTTCCTTGGGCGGCCGCGAAGTTTTCCCCTGCAGCTCCTGGTGTCTTGGGCGGTGGGGGGGGATGGGGGGGAGGGGACCTGACCTTGCCGGCAGCCCCAAGGCACGCGCTCCTGCATCCTCCGCCGCGGGTTTTGTGCTGTTCAAATGTTGCGTTAGGCGGATGAGGCTGTTTGCATGCGGCCGTGTTGTGTGGCTCAGCCTCCCGCCTCTTTATTTGTATGTTAAACAGTGGGGCGAGCGCAGCCACTCGGGGCCTGCATTGAAAGTGCTCCGTCATGGAGACAAATCATTTAAAACTTTGTGTTTGCGTTGCAGCACGTGAGCATTCCTGAAGGCCACGAGGAATTTGATGGTTCCAGTTAAAAGACTGTACAGATGCGGAATTTTAGTTTCAGAAAATGTCATTCTTTTTTTACCAGCGTTTTTGAGAATTGAATTAATTTTTTAACCCATCTCTGTGAAGGAAAAAGGGTTACTTTTTACGATTTGCTTATCTTCACACATTCCCAACTTTTCCAATCAACTAATTTTGGAGATCGAAGGACCAAACGATCTGTTTTCTGCGTGCGACTAATATCGGTGTAAGTTGTCTGAAAATTGCAATGTCGAACACGAACAAAGTCAAGAATTCAACGATCTACGCGTCAGACTCTAAAGTCACATGTACTTACTAGTTTTTGTGGAGGTGTATGCCTATTTGGCGCTTCAGACAACCAGAGAGTATAAATAGTTTGTCCATTTTATGCCAGAGTTTATTTTGAACTTTTCATGATCTCACATTAATGCCTCCATATATTACATACCAGGTAAAAAAAACTCATTACGATTAAATCTGCGGTCTTAAAGTAATGGACGAGTTATTTATTTTTCAGCCAGGTTTATTCTAATCCGTATTATATCGCAATTCTATATATTTAAATCTTGAACAAATTAGTTAATGCCTTATTTTACGTGGCGAGACTCGAGCCATCAGGCCTGCTCTTCCGTCTAACCACACAAATTTCGCTACGCTCCTTTTACCACCTAGCGGAGAAAGGAGGTATTATCTTGGGCGACGAAACAGGCGGATCTCAATTTTGCTCAGAGGCTTCTTTTAGGCTTGAGGATCTTTTGCGTGCAGTAAATCTACTACATGGGACAGTCGGCGTTACTTCTCCTCCGAAGGAGTTTTTCGCCCTTAAAAATCCACGGCTTCGATCGGGTTTGAACCCGCAAACTCGGGTACAACAGTTCGGTACGCTGACCGTTATACCACCGAATCTGCATCCGCAAATTCTGTGGTGGCAGCGGAGATTTTGTGGCAATCCATGATAAAATATCCGGGATGAGTGAGGTATCTACCACAATAGTACTAGTACTACAATAGTACTACTATTGTGGTAGATACCTCACTTATCCCGGATATTTTATCTTCAATAAATTATTTTCTTATCATATAGATTGATTCTCGGGGAGACGCACGGCTGAGTAGCAGAAGATCCGAAGTCAGAATCTCTGCCGGCATCGGATCTCTGTGGTAAGACGATTGTGTTGAAATGTATTGATGATATTAATGTGAGTAATTATTAAGAATAAGACGGTGGTATCGTAGAAGCAGGAGAAA
The DNA here is from genome assembly GCA_011170035.1 of Teleogryllus occipitalis. Classification (NCBI taxonomy): domain Eukaryota; kingdom Metazoa; phylum Arthropoda; class Insecta; order Orthoptera; family Gryllidae; genus Teleogryllus; species Teleogryllus occipitalis. Next base: position 15,694 of record BLKR01012657.1, read on the forward strand.
TGGACAAACAACGAGGAAAGCTGCCGCAAAATTGCTTTATTCATCACAAGTGTACTTGACTCGGACAGGAATCGAACTCCAGTTCACACACAGAACTGGAAAAATAAATGTACTACTCTACTAAATTGCCTTAAATTGCACTAAAGTGGAAATTCGTTAGGTTATTTAATCATCTCATAATTATTTTACACTACTATTATTAGGCTGCTTAGGTTCTTGTACTTTGTATCGTGCTAGTCTTACACTGCCTTTTATAGCAGTGTGATCTATCAATCACATGGAGATAGTATTTAACGGGTGTGAAATCAATTTAATTAAACATGGACAGAGATACCTGTTTACAATGCCACAAGAAAACGCAACGTCTTTTATCCTCCCCATTCGTTCAACAATTAATAATGAAATCTATGCATTTATTTCAAGAAAGGTCAGGTGGATGACATGGCAAATGACTTGGCCCTTCTCATATGCGCGCACTTTTAATTATTAATACACGTCGTATGAGTTTACATTTATTCTGCATGCGAGAAAGAAATTGACTTACAAATGTCTCCCCCTCCCCACTTAATTCCTACAGTTATATACATTAAAAAAACACTTGACACGAAAGATAATTTGAACCATAAATGGTTCGCCGAGATGCGCTTTCGCAGAAATGGAACTTTTCCAAAGATTCTAATCGCGCATATTCTTCTCTGTAAGAAGTTATTGTCACCATTTATACAGAGCAGGATGCTCTTAGCGCAATTCATAAAGGAGCTCTCTATAGAGTTCATATCGTCGAGCTTTTTATTATCCATTAAGATTATTCCACATCGCTGAAAACAGTTATTTCACCTGTTGCTGTAACTCTTCGATGAAGTTAATTACACTTTCCAAGGTCTCATACAGGTCTAAGAAACATAAAACATTCCACCATTGTACATGTAACAATGCTTAATTATATTCACTGAATCGGGAAGCTGTGCATTTTTTGCGCTCGAACAGTTACATATAGTCTTCGATTTTCATGGCGCAGTGTTTTTAATGAATGTTAACCTCGCAGGAACAGAAATGAGTCTGACATTGATGAAGGAAGTTTTATCGTCCAATTAGAACAAGTAGGCTATGCAATTGGCTTTTTAAAAAATGAACCGCAGATTTCATCAGTGCCGGCTATTGCTTAGGTTGCACGGTTGGTGTTCTCCCCGGCGTCTGGTGCCCTCCCAGGTATTGTACCACGCTGTTGGCTCTATTATTGCGTTTACTGCATTTGCATACTCTTTGGACCTACGCTTCCACATAAGGCCTTCGCGGCGCAAACAGTGGGTGGGGGGAGAGGGTGTCTTGTCGAGCGCTGCGCGGTGTTCCGAGGGGAATCCCCATTTTCTGACTTCGTCTGAAACTACCCGTAACTTAATTTTATGAATTTCACGTGTTATTGAAAGTACACAAGTTCAGTCAATTATTGACGGTATTGAATGAATTATTTATGATGACTGGAGACTTTTTTTTATCTGATATTAGGTTTGTTGATTCAAAATGTACTCTTGATGACTTCTTTGTGTAAAGTTGGTCTTACTGAAGTTGGTCCCATCTCACAATGGGTGTGTATTTCCGCCTGCAGTTACACTTTGAGAGCGCTGATAGGAATAAGTATGTGTGTGTGTTTATGTGTGTGTGTTTATGTGTGTGTGTTTATGTGTGTGTGTTTATGTGTGTGTGTGTTTGTGTGTGTGTGTTTGTGTGTGTGTGTTTGTGTGTGTGTGTTTGT
>BLKR01012658.1:0-17415 GCA_011170035.1 Teleogryllus occipitalis
GTTACCAGGACCCGGCATTAACAGTTTCCCCATAGATTCTAACAATAACATTCGAATGTTGTTGAAATAATGCTTTATTAAGATTTTCCTATAGATTTGTTAAGAATACCAAGTAAAGAACAGAAGATTCATTTCTTATTGTATTTCATTTCATATTGTTAATAAATCTCTTTTTAATATTTACTGATTATTTCACCTTTGGAATTGATTGAACATTTTCGTTTCATAGAAACAATGAAAAGCAATTTTTTCTTCCTTTCTGGTAAGTATGTAGTAGGAAGAAAAAGTATTGTAATCATGCGCCGGGAGACGGGGATTTTTCGACAAAAACCTCTAAATTCCGATCACTGGTCACGACAAAAGTAGATAAATTTTATTCTTGTATATAGTGAATTACTTCAATAATTTGTAGACAGAATCCATGTTTTGTGGGTCCTTGTTACTAAAAAATCTATTTACGACAAAACGTGTGTTTGTCCGTCTGTAGTTAACACAAGCATCTAAACGCCGCACGTTCTTTTTTAGTCAAATATGGGATACATGACAGTTTAAACTCATCTTTGTGAGAGACCAAAGTTATAGAGATTTGGTGGTATAGCAAGTAAGCGCACTGTTGGAGAAGCTTAGGCACGTAAGATCGAATCTCATCCACGGCGAATAATTTTTGCGGGTAGAAACAATTTTGCGGTTAATTGTATAGTTATAATCATTCGTATCCGTTATAAATATCACATAAAGCATGTGTTTTGAGGAGCCACTACTTATTTTAGTGTGTCAAAGTCTTTAAGAATCACGTATAAATATGCCCCTATTGCGATTCTGGCTTCAGAACGTCTGCATGCGCGGCAGTGTTAAGCTCTAGCGTTATCGCAACTTTCATCTGTGACGTAATTCAACCTTGGCCATAATCGCCGAAAGATAAGACCGGGAACGACTTCCACAGAGGGTTCTAAAGACCACGGCTTCTGGTTGAAAATATTTCTTAGTAAAATGAGCTATGTAGTTGCGTGGGTTGTAATCGTTTGAATTCTTATTGCGATTTTGATACCTTTGACACATGTAGAACATTCCTCTAATAAAAAATCTAAGTGCAATGAATATCACGTAACTATTCTTTTCGTAATAAGTGTGCTTGGACAGCGTGTTGAGAAGTATCTGTGATAGCACAGTGCGGTCGAGCCAGACCTACAGACTGCAGGGATCCGAGTTCAAATCCCAGTAACGCTGGAATATTTTTACTTCCACGTGTAAAGAGAGTTACGTAATGCTGTAGGAGGAAGTGTCGAAATTTTCACAGAAAACACGTTTTGTAAGTAGCTAGTTCGAAAAAAGTGGATTGTTGGTATTGTTCTTTTATTTTCTATACACAAGGCTGTCAAAACGCTTGTTTTTTGAACCCGAAAAAGTGATTTTCCAAAAAAACCTCTTTGTGAATCCGTCTTCGTGTGAGTAATTCTAGAGCCTAAAGTAAACACGATTTTCACCAAAATGGATATTCCTTGAACGATCTGCCTAATATTACGAATCTTCGAATTTGAAACGAATCTTTTAATTTTGAAGGTACTTTACACCAAACCCCATCATATTTACATAATTTCCTCAAAAAGAGCTCCAATTTTTCTGTTAATCTATTCCTCGAAGCACAAGATGTTTAAAGGTGGCATACGTTCAATTATGGGCGAACGATCTGAATTTTCGAAAATTGCAAACAAATACCTATTAACATTGTCGAAAACAAATATTAACGCTAGAGATTTTTGTTTCATGAAATCTCTTTTTAAAAAGAGATATTAAATTAATGTAAATTAAACACTCCACTCTTTCCTAGTAATGATCCACTCTTCACTAGTAATGATTGCTGCTATTGGGTCTAACCGCTTCCTTATTCTTTGGAGGGCTACTGTTTTTTTAAATTTTTTTCCAACAGTATTATCTCAAAAGTACTGGATGAGAACAGTTGATATCTGGAGTTGAAGGGATGGTGTTAGCTCCTATTGTAGGCCTGGTTCCTTGTGATTCCAGTGAAAAATCAGTAACTGCACTGAAACAGCAGAAGCTTCCGCCAATTGATAATCATAAGTGAATCACCATGTACTGGGTAGGGAGGAGAACCAGGAAATCTATATGAATTGTCGCCTGCTCTTTCTTTCTCAGATAAACACTTGGATAGTTTATCAACATCAAATCGGAATTTTAGCGCCTTTGATGTAATATTAAACCTAAAAAAATCCCTTCCAGTTGTCTGCGTGTTAATTTTTAGTGTATCAAAATAGCCTGGACACCCGTATTACATTAGCCTTTTAAGTTGTATCATATTAGCCCCACAAATTTGAGGCTGGATATATCATGACACGATTAATATTATTGCATTATTTTAACGCAGAAAAGAATATTAATTCTTTCTTAATGATAACCTATTTTCAAAAATATCGTGTCATAAAAAATAACGAATAAATAACATCAAAAGATTTATATCACGGTGGTAAAGTTTTTGACTGGAAAAATTAGGCATTTTAGTTTTGATTTTTTTCCTCCCAAATATTGTTACATTCTGAGTGTTTCCTATATGGTCATTATAATAGAATATATTTCCTATAATTTGTCATTTTCTTGTTAATTTTGGACATAAATAAATAACAACTCTTAAAGTGTAGTACATTAACCCCAATTTTCTACTGTATAATATTAGCCCCGACTGATCTTTATAACATTGTCGAAAAACAATATGAACGCTAGAGATTTTTGATTAATGAAATCTCTTTTTAAAAATAGATCTTGTATTAAGATAAATTGAACACCCTGTTTTTTTTAAACTGCAAATGCTTCACTTTCTTTTCGCATCGGAAAGGAGTAGTCTTGTAGGCAGTCTTGTCGTGTACCTGGTGGTGAGGGGGTACCGTGTCAGGTGAGTTAACTTTAAAGACCCGAGTTCGAATCCCGACGAGTAGAAAATATTTTCTGCTGCAGTAGGTCCTATTTTTTGTTTCTTTTTTGCAGGTTCACATAGTCCGTATTGAATATTGCATAGAAATTACAAATAATACGTGAAAATATATGATGTTGATGCAACACTTGTTTTGAACATAAAACACTTTCTAAATAGTATGTGTAGTAAGATAAACTTTATTTAGGTGAGTAAACTTAGACCATTCACTTTGATTCTCTAAATTAAAACTTGACGTAACCGAGAACAGTGTCGTCATAAGAGTTGTTATGATACATATATCCTTTATTTTTAAAATCTTAGGCCCCGAAACGCGCCTCAAATTAATTATTAATATATTAGCAATAGCTATTTATATATAATATATATTCATAATTATTTCCAAAGAACCGGAACGCCGTTCCGTCGCGTACCAACAGAAATCAAGCCTTTTATATACAGGATATTCGGGGAAGAAATGTCGAATCTTCGAAAAATTGCTGTTAAGACAATTTTAAGCTTATTTTGTCTAATAAACTACACGGATATTCCAAATGACTAAGCCGCAATAAACATTCAAAAGTTGGTTTGGATATATGTGTTCTAGGCAACTATTTGCGTTGTAGAAGCATATAAACACTTCATTAATATCTAAATTGTTTATGATTAACAAAATAAATGAATACATTTGATCAGAAAGAAAAATTAAACTAGAAATAAAAAAGCACCCAATTTTCACAGTTCGACTGCTTTTTTATTCCTCGGTTAATTTTTTTTCTGAACTAATATATTAATTTATATTGTTAATAATAAAGATGTTACATGTTTCTGGTCTGTTTACATGATTCTAGAATGCAAAGTTTTGCGTATAAATCATATTTTCAAACCAAAATTTGCGTGTTTATTGCAGCTCAGACATTCAAAATACCTATGTAGTTTATTAGACAAAGTATGATCAAAATTGTTTAAACAGCTTTTTTCAAACTTTCGACGTTTCCTTCCTCAATACTCTGTATATCCATGTTTCTTTAAAACCAAAAACAATAATTTGCGTACTGAAAACTAATTAATTAAACCCATGGCAGTAGAACTGTTAACATAAGTACTGTCACATATCTTTCGCAGGATAAGGAGTAAAATTTAAAGAAAAATTATAGTTCACATGAATTTTGACAAATTGCGTCTAATTTTCTATGATATTCAAATGGTAACATTATATTACAATATTGAATTGGTTAACAATTTCGGCTAAAGAGTCTTGTTTGATAATTCTCCAATTTCGTATTGTAATAAGATATCTTATGATATGCATGTCGTAAATAACTATTTGACAACTATTATGTTTAGTGTACGTGTCTACTAGGTTTTGTATTATTCTGAGAAACTGGATCATACGAATCACGTTTACTACGTTATTCACACAGGAGCACATGAATCTCAAAAAAGGTATTTAATAATATAATCCTTGCTGATGAATCAACGTTTTATTGATGATTTTAATGTTGAAAATTTTCATTAGTTTGGATGTTTAAATATAGGTATCACATGTAATTACATGTCTGTTAAAAACGATAGCATTATATGAAGCAAGAAACATTGTTTTTCATTTGATCATTCAACTTCATCAATCACTCAAAATTACTTTAATTTTCTCTGCTTATCAGTTTTTAATCTCAGATCTTCGATGAAGACATGAATCAAATAACATCGTAGATATTTGAGTGTTTTAAAAATAATAACGTGAATAAATGCTTATATTTATTGAATTGGTTTTATAATAACCTGTAAAAACATGGGTTTTCTGTTGGTTTTGGGGATGTTGAAAACATTCAAATAGTAAAGGCAATGTTAAGCTGGTGACCTTTAACATTGTTTATTTGATATTTTTCTTAGGGATAGTTTATAATGGTTAAACGTTTTCAAAGAGTGCACATTAGATACCTCGAATGGCCCGTTTCCGTTTAATAAACCGCTACGTTCTCCCTGTACAGATGGTCGTGCAAAATTCAAGGTTTTGATACATTCGTAGAATGGCGGCCAACAAACCACCTTCGAACTCTGACGATACTGAAATGTAGTCTGTGTTGGGAAGGTCATATCACTTGACCACCAAGTTCGTTCTATGTATTTTCACTGGGAAATGCTAGTGCATTGATATTTACTAAACTGTAAACAAACGCTAAATCTCTTTGAATTGTCATAACATCTGTTTTGCTTTCTTTTAGTAATATCAACTCGTTTTACCAAATACGTGAGTTTGCTATATTTTTACACGCTACAATTATTTAATTTTACAAGTATTTAATTTCAAGCATTTAGGAATTCATGAAATTTCATTGAAACGTTCGCCAATCTAAAAAACCTTTTAAATGTATATTAAATATATTAATGTTGTTTAAAAATATGTATTAACAATGCGTAGATTTAGCACATAAAGCTCTGATTTGAATATTATACAATGAAATCATCAAATTAACAGTTTTAGAAAGGAATGATAAATTGAATTGAAAATATTAACTTAAAGTTTATATACGTTTATTTAGAAATTTCTATACTTGTGTAAATATTGTCATGTGTGATTCTACTCATGTGATCTTTCAAAACACAAAATTGAATATTTCTGCATTTGAAAACCTTAACACTACATTCATCCAATCCAGTGCAGTTTATAGCAAACAGGTAAGCAATATGTTTCCCTATTTTTTAATGGTAATGGTTAAACAAGAGGAACAAATAGTTTCTGACTCTCGGTGTTAACAGGGGACTTGAAAAAAATTAATAATACAGTTATTCGGTTGCTCAACATCCCTTTGATAGAAAAACAGAAACAATTGTTTGGGCGTAATGCACCTTGAAAAATATTTTTTTATAATCAATTTCTTTCCTATTTGATAAATATATCGACTTGCAAATTGTAGGACTTAAAAGGGAATATAAAAACCAAATAAAAGTTATGCTCATACTTGCCGTAAAAATACGAATTTAGCATAATTAAATTGGCCACAGAATTTGTTTACAAGCAAGTGCATTTTAAGCGTATGTGGCAGGCAAAAGCGCGGCATTGGAGAACTGTTTTTTCAGTATGCCCATCCCACGCTATTCTGCTAGCGCGAATGAATTAAGCGCAAACAAATGGGGTCTACTAAGATGTTAATTTCTTATAAACAATTACACATATCTCGAGAACGAGATATAATAGCACCGAACGGATTTTGGAATTTTGCATCACATTTAAACGCCATTCAGATTTGACAATAAAAAAATTTGCAACAATTGCAAATTTATAAACAATTTCCAAATTTTGCAAATCTAAAGGGGGGAGAGTCTCCCGATGTCCCAGAACCGAAAACAGCGAATTAACAATTTTGCAACAATTTATAATTTTATAAACAAATTCGAAATATGCGTTAGAACGGCCGGGAAGGCTCCGCAAATTGTGCCTGAAATGAATATCTCAAAATAGCAGTTTGTCAGGAGTTACAAATCGATTACTTAAAGTTAGAATAATTGTTGTTAAAATGATAAATATTTACTGGTCTATAGACAATCATTCTGGACGGAAAACCCCGCTTAGAAATATTTTTTTCGTCGTGGCGTACGCGCAGGCAAACTATCTCCTTCGGCAGGGAAATATGACGATAGTTCCGTCTCGTACGTAAACGAACTAGCCCCCTCCCCCTGAGACAGCGTTCTTTTTGCCCCTTGGGATGTGGCACCAATCACAGACAACTGTGGTTCTACCTGCTAGCGATTGGTCAACGCGTCCCTCCCCCTGCCCTCCCCCAGGCCGAGGGGTGTCCAAGTTTGTCGGCGCGGTGTGGAAGATAGAATTTTGAACGACATTTTTTCTGAGGGAGAGGGTACAGTTTCGGTGGAAGAGTCTTGGGAGTGTTGGGTGTTAAGCCGTTCAAAGATGAACATGATCATTAAATGAACCGCAGAGGCTACTTAAGCCGTTTAAGTCGAAACACTGTAGGTTTTGTGTGTTGCTTCACCTTACTATTACTATGGCTGCACGAATTTTGTCTATTTGAATAGTTAGAACATAAATCGGTGTATTTTATATCTCACGGATTTCGAAAGAATAGTTCAGTCATTTCTTTTTCGCTTTTGACTTTAGCCCATATCTCAGTAAGTCAGTTGGCTAAAAAAATTCATTTTTCTCGCAGTAGCAGTACGGCGAATACTTTTCTATGGTTTTGATTCGAACTTCATCCACTTTGCACGCGATTCCATCCAGAGTGTTCTGTTTATGCCGAAGTTTAATTATTCTATTTCTTCGTAGTGCTCTTGCCTTCACCCTCTGTCCGTAATGTGCGGTATTTCCAACCGGCGGGCATAATCTTTTTTCACAACGAACTACCACTTCGTCATCGGGGATTGAGGCACGAGAAACAGTGATGCCAACCGCCCTTGACAGACACGCCATATCACGTTTGAAATAGTTCCTCCGGACTCTGCCCAAAATGCTTGGAGTGCTCCTGTCGCCACGACGGTAACACGACCAAGAACAGCGTTGCCAGGTTATTTTTCATTGAAGTCGTGATTTTTAACAAATATTGCTGAAAAAAACGTGATTTGTTTGAACAAAGCGGGGAAAAAATAATAAGTAATATTTTAATTGCGAGTATCGAGGCAGCTTCATTTATACAGATTTAAATCAGAAACAACATTATCGTTAAGCTCTCAAATTTCAGCAGCTGATAATTTATACATATTTTCGTAATCAGTAAAAAATGTAGCTACATGGCTTTGCAAAATAGTCTGTTCAATTTTTTGCAGCGTAAAAGCCCTCGATCTGCATGTGAGAGCTTGTTTTCGATTGCTTTGTGATATCATTTGGTCCACAATGAGAAGTGCTCCACTCTTATATAGGAACATAGTCGACAAAATGCTTTATACTTGATTAAATTTACCTTGCACAGCCAGTTATAATCACGTCCTCATTTAATGTATTTTGTTAACCGACGTATTCTTAGTTTAATTTTCTCAATGAATGTGTCTTGCACCAGCAAATCAAAACTGTCCAAAGAAATATCATCTTCTTTACTCATCTTCAAACAAAGCGTAAAGGAATTGTAAATAATTGAATTGTGCAATTATTTATTTTCCAAGAAGGATGTTCGACTTATTCAATATGCGAAGCGCGCACACATTTCGTAAAAAAATGGACAGCATGTTACGTTCTGCGATGGCGTAGACACCGCTCCCTCGCCGATCCATGATGCAATGCGACGACCCACTCCCCCGAGGATCTGACTCACCCTCTTGCATCATGTGACGACCTACTCACCCGCTACAGCCGCTGAAATTTTTTTCGCGTGCTTTTTTCTTACTTTATTTGCATTCGTCAATTCAAATCGAAAGATTTTACGTAGCGTGATTTTGGCTGTCCCTCGCGGAACATTGACTTTTAGTCTTAAAAAGCTGGACGTCTCGCTACGCTGGCTTAGAACTTTACAAGAAACGTTAATGGCGTTCTGGCCTGAATCCGACCTATGTTCTCTGGTGGCTGCTGCGACAGCGGTCGGGATGATTTCGGGGTCACCTGGACATGTGGGACAGAATTCAAACGTACGGTAGGAAACTGAAAAATGGGGCGTCATGTGTGTCACTGTTCCAGATGTGTAACAAGTCTTGGTTTTGTTATGTAATAAAAACCTCACGTTTATCATATTTCATGTGTCAACGTCGTTTGCGTGCGACTACTTTATGAAAGCAGGGAATTAACGAATGAGACAATGATGCAACTGATCTTTCTTCGTATTGATATAGCAGTTTTCTCCTAGATTAAAAGTCCAAATAACAAGGGGCAGTGTATGAAAACGTAAATCTTTGGTTTTAAGATAATAAGTTATATTGAGATCAATAAATTAGTTGCAATGTTTAAACCCTCATAGCACCTTGAGTTTAAAATTATTTCTATCAGTCGCATACTGATTTCAAAAACAAAATTACATCTTTTCGATTTTAATGTTAAATGATTTGATTTAATATTTCACAACTTTGTATAATTAAGATATTGATACTATTTTTATTTACAACTTTTTCATTACAATGCGTTTTTAAACGTAGACCGTTGCTCTGAACCTTTTTGTCAAAGTTGTTGCTAGAAGTTGCCCCTATAAAATTGTCTCAAATTTTGGGAGTAGTTTTTCCATCGATTCAAAATAATAACAATTATTTCAAAGTTTGTAATTGTCATCTTTTACCGTCTAATTATAACGGTATGTGTGTGAGCGTTCTTGCCATGACATTAGTAATGTTATTGACTGCGATGGGCCGATGTGAACATTTGTAAGCGAACATACCGCTCACTGCGGTCAAGCGTCCGGGACTGAACGAGGAGGACCAGCTGGCTTCAATAGCCCATCTCGCACACTGCAGTAGAGTAGTGGTGTTTTTGGGCAAAATAAAAGTGTCTTTTGCAACAACAAAATCTCAATGAGAGTTCGCAAGACAGCAAATAAACAGAGTAAAAACATTTTCTCTTCCGCCGCGAAATAATCGGCTCCGTTCAGGATACAACATTTCTGCAAACTAAAAAAAATCGCATAGCATCGAGCAATGCGTATCTGGTCGAGGGGTTATGATTTTCAACGCGGGGCAAGAAGACGAGTGAATAGAACCCGTACACCTTGCCACGAGAAGAGTTGGAAGAGAGGGAATTACCCCCATGGCGTACGCCTTGAGTGACAAGCGACACCAAGGTCGAATTCTACACAGACAGATGAAGCCCTTCTCCTTCAGTGTTCGGCTGCCTCGACAAAATCGTGCGTCACAGAAATAGAGACTTAAAAGAAGCTTACAGATGCATTAATTTAATTAAGAATATATCGCGTCTCTGTGCCAATTGCATTAAATTCATATGAATTCCGTTTTATTAAGATTTTTTTCCTGCACGACATAAAAACCGTTCCGTTTCTATGTTGGAAAGGTTGACTTTTATACTGTGTAAAATGACTTAAATTCACGGGCCGGAGAAATTTTCCGGTTAGGGCAGGTTACCGGCTTGTACAGGTTCTGGTTTAGACATGTTACTGTACCATCAACAGGAATATTGGGCACCCAGACCACTTGCTTCCGAGTTTCAACAAACAACTGGGTCACAGCGAGAGCACTATGAGAAATTTATAGGACAAATTCAGAGGAAAGAAAAATTGATCGGTCAGTACATGCTGCCGCTACTTGTTTCATATTGAGCCCAAGTTTTCTACTTAGACGACACCCGTACAAGTCTTCAGGCTCAGATACCAAAACATCTATTGAAATTGCACAGATTGTCAGATTGTCTACGGATGGTTATTCTCGTCTCCCCTTGGATAACAATAATGAAACAATAATATCAAATACGTTATTTCAACCAATACCTATCGCAAATAGGTTTCGCCAGGAAATGTTTAATGGTTATAAATTGTGTAAAAATATTTATCTAAGAGGTTATATTACAAAATACCACAAAGTACATACTTGCATTGCGATCCCTGTAAGATTATGAAACCAATTGGCCCTGATGGTTCACTTGGAGTATTAACTTCAAACGTTACGTAAATCATGGAAAACACTAAAAAACTGATTAGGGCATTTCATGATACACTAATCATATCCTTCAAATTAAAATATTAGATTATAGCTGCATTACTATGAGTTTTATGTTTCTTTGCATTCCATTTTATAACATATTTTAAAAACAAATTATGGGTGAACTACCACTGCATTTTCAGCAGTTTTAGAAAATGAAAATAACCCTCTTATTCACTTTTAAACATGCTCGCTCTTCCACGACACACAAATTTCGCAAATGACATGTGTGAAAGTGAGCCAACCCGCTCTTCGCCTGTAATCTTTGCGACCTTGAGCTATCGTTGCTCTTTTCATACGTCGCCTCTTCCGCTTCGACTGTCGGCGGCAGCCGATCCGATTGTCTGATGAGCGCTGGTGTTAAACGTCACCCTGCAATGCAGAGCGGCGAGCGGGCTCGTGCAGCCGGACGTCCGCGCGGCGAGAGGGCGGGGTGGGGGCGGGGGGTGAGGCGTGGCCCCGGAAGCCGCCGAAGAGCCCCGCCGGAGACTCCAGCTAATTACCCCCCGGGGCTCCGGGCGAAGGACGTTCAACTTAGGCGCTGTTCTGTCACGCCGGAATTGGTTCTTTGCTCGGGGGAGATCTTAGGCACCATCTTGTTGAGGGCCAACACTGTGCCGTTTGGACGATCACGTTGACTGGCGCGCTTTCATCCACAGCATTTTTCAAAGCCTTTCTGGACAGACATTTGAGATACTTCTTCCACATATTTTTCTCGTCTACATACTAATGAACGGAGTAATTTATATATATATATATATATATATATATATATATATATATATATATATATATATATATATATATAAGATTAAAGACGGTTACATTATTTTGGGGAAAATCAATTTCGGTATTTCAACGGAAATCTTGTTTTGGAGTCCCCTGCTACCGAAAAGGTATTTTTGCTAAAAGGTCCGTCCGTATGTCATTCTGTCTGCCTGTTATATTGTCTGTATGTTTATCTGCCCGTCTTACTGTGCATCTACGAACAACTCTAGCGGCTAATCTATTCGTAGGAATGTTTCCAAAATGAATATCTCCTGTTTGATCTGACTGGACACTAATTTTGAAAAAAAAAAAAATAAATAATTGGGGGATATTTCACATGAAGCCCCTGGAACATTTTAATCTTTTTCTCGAAAATGGCTCTAAATTGTTTCTTTAAATTCCTTGTAAGAATAAAGTGAACAACGTTTATAAAGATGATAAGTGGCCCAAATTCATTGTTACCTCTCAATTTGTTTATGTAAACGTTTCCACTTTTCGTCTAAACATATTTTTCTTTAAATGATATTTGTTCTCCACAATTAGTTCTTTCATTATTGTCCTGAACATGTTTTGGAAAATATTGATACTTTAAATAATTTAATAATTAAATAAGTTATAATAATTAAATAATTAAATCATTTTTAACAATTAAATCATTTATAATAATTAAAACATTTATAATAATTTAAGTGAAACGTGGTCACTGTTAAAATCCAAATTTTCTCAAAAACTGGTCCAAATTTTTACTTTCTCGCATATTACTCATGTATTCTAGTAAAATTATAAGAAGCCCTAAAGCGGTTTCGAAAATTTTGTCAAAAATGGATTCAATTTTTTTTCTTTCAATTTATTGTGACAACAGAGTGAAACACACAAAGATTGCATTGGTCCGATTTTCACTCTTACCTCTGAACTTTCAAAAATTATAACGTTCCAATTTTTTTCGCCTTCATTCATCTACATAATTTAAGGTGGAGATTTTATCATTAAATGAATTTGCTCTTCACAATTAGATGTTTAGTTAAGGTTTTCTTATAATTTTTTGAAAACATTATTCGTTCATGCGTCCTTTCCTACACTTCTGGGATGCGATGCCAAACATGATTCGTAACTGATTATACCAGCTTAGTTTTTGATAAGGAGCCTACCTTGTTTGCTATTCAGTGACGTCTTTAGAACGCGTCTGATTTTTCCTGTAAACTTGATTTAATTCCCGTTTAATCGTTAATGATCAACACCTCTAGACCTTTTGATACTCCAGATCATGGAGGTCTCATCTGCAAGAATTGTAGTACTTTAAATACGGACCTTATCTAGCTTGTCTTCATTGTCTTGCATTTTGCTACTTTTGTTATCCGACATTTGTCAATTCCAATCTCCGTCTATCTATGAAACTATTTCACCACGATTAGATAGATAGATAGATAGATAGATAGATATTATTCTGCAGGTAGGAATATACAACCTGGTGGCAGAACTCTACAATTTACATATTACTAATATTAACTTAAAATTATTTAACAATGTAACTTTAAATTATTTAAAGACATAATAATAATAATAATAATAATAATAATAATAATAATAATAATAATAATATGCTAACAATAATAGCTTTAACTACATTTTATGGTTGACCTGCACAGTTATTTGAAACTATTAAATACAAGGTTACACGACTTTTTAATTACACTTCACTTCACTTCATTTCACTTCACTTCACTTCACATTTGAAATTCACTTCTCTTTCTACTTCTATACTGCACTACACTGCACAACACTTCATCACACTTCAATACAATACTACTTTGAATATAATTATATATTTAGAACAGGAACGCATTTAATAGTAATTAACACAATAATAATAATAGCAATAAAAATATCAATAATAATCAAATAATAACTGATATAATAATCCAACTTATTAAATTAATAAAGTTTACAAATACCATTAGTTAATTTATTTTTAAATCTTTGAACACCTAGAGGAAAGGGTTCCAAGGCTGTCGCAGGTAACTTATTCCAGTCCGTTATTGTTCTATTTGTAAATGAAAATTTTCCAACATCTGTTCTCTGTGGCCTAAACTGAATTTTGTGCTTGTGATCCCTCCTACTAAAGTACGAAGGTCTACCCAATCGGATGTAGATATCTTTCCAAGCTGGATAACCGGCATACGCTTTGTACAGGGCACAGAGTCTTGCCTTAACTCTCCTAATTTCTAGAGACTCCCATTCTACATTCTTCCCACTGCTTCGGAAAGTAAATTTATTAGCTCATCTCTGTACTCTATTCAAATATTCATTTTGGGAATTTCTATAAGGGTCCCAACAAACAGCCCCGTATTCCATTAATGGACGAACTAGAGATAAATAAGCTAATTCTCTCGCTTTCGCAGTACTCTTTTTTAGTATTCGCATAGTAAAATGCAAGAACCTCCAGGCTTTCCCTACGACACAGTTTACCTGATTTTCCCAACTCAATTTGCTATCAAAAATTATCCCCAGGTACTTACAAGACACGACTCTTGGGATGTTTTCGTTGCCTAAACGGTATTGAGTTTCATTGTATTTGCGGCCCCTACCAAACGTGATGGTTTTGCTTTTCAAACTATTTATTGTCATGTCATTTTTTCGCCCAAAAATGTATTAGCACATACTTTCCCATGAGGTGCTCTAATTGGGTATTTAGAAATCATCCATATATGGGAGGGGGTTGAATCTAAGATGCTTGATCCCCGTTCGTGATTGCATAGTCCAGGAGTGTCAAAATGCACCTACACGAGCTTCTTACCAGCCTGGAAAACCTGTCGGTTTTGCAGATTCGGGAAACATCCCATGACTCCGCTCTTATTTCCCCTCCAATTCCAGAAAGGGGTGTTCTCGCGCGGAAGCTGAAGGAGAGACGATAAGTTAAACGCGCACTTCAAATACGAAGAGTGGTGGCTTCATGTTTGTCGGACGTTTTCTAGGAAAGAATTTCGAGTTAGTTGTTGGTTTCGGTGATATCTCGCTTGAACTCTCACTTGCAAGTTAATCTTCGCCTTGATGTTCATGAGAGCGATGCGTATTTGCCAAAAAGCTCCCATGACTATCACAAGTGCGTCACAAAGCCACTTTATGTTCTTCGTCATTAGGTTTACGACTCATTTGATGGCTGTAATAAAGTATAAAGTAGTATTAAAATGAATTATTACATGTAATTAATTAATTAGATGAACCTACATGTACATGTACATGCTGCGTTTTATTTCGTCTCCAAATAAACAAGCTAAATGGAAATGTAAGGGATTAATAGAAACTATAAATTCGTAGTAGAATAGTTAAATTCTCTCATATGATTCAAAAATTTGTGTTATCAGATTCATGTTAAAACATCAGATTTCGTTGAAACCTCGCATGTTCATGCACGTACGTTTATCTCGGCCCTGATATCCCTGAGAGCGCAGCGTGTTGACCGAAGGCTTCCAAGATTCACTAATGGGTCACGAAAGTACTTTATGTTCTTTCTCATTAACTTTACGACACAGTTGCAGGCTGTAATAAAATGTGGGCTGATATTAAAATGAATTCACGTCGAGCAGCAAAACGGCATGGTTTAAAAGAAACTTAGAGGGTGAAGAATAAGGAGAGGTACCCAAAAGGATTTAATGTGAGTAATTAAAGCAAGATGCGCTACAAAATTGCTGTGAACTGCGTTTCACTTCTTAATAGCTGCACTGTGTAGCTTCGAATCCAAAGCACGTTTGGTACTAGTGAGGAAACGTGACCTTCGTATCAAACTGAAAAGTTATGAAAGCATTCCTTTAATTCTTAGTAGATTTCTCCACTATTTCTTCTTTCTTCTTTAATAGCGTTTAGTCGTTTTAACTTCCTGATTAAACTTTTGGAAAATTTTCTGAGTTTTTCTTCCATTGGAGCGGTACTAAAAAAGGAGAGAGAGTTCCCTCCTTCTTTATGTATCAAAAACAAAAAAAACTGTGTGACCATTGAGTCGAAAAAGTCTCGTATAGTAGCAAACCAAGGGACCGTCTCAGCATTTGCTCTTTGGATTAAGTGAAGCAGAACGAAAAATTCAAAACTAGATGGCGTGGAAAATCTAGAAAAAATTTATTTTACTCGTTGCATACTTCTTAGTCTTTTAAATGTATAATATATAAAATATAGCTAATATATAGTATCAGTATTAAAATGTAAAATTTTTAGTTTTGATATCCTGCAGCAGGGATGGTCATTGTGCTTTGACTTCCGGATGTCTTCTCTTCTAGAAGAAGTTTGCTTCTAGAAGAACCTTTAACACAGCGGAGATATAATATTTCTACAGCCTAAATCATTGTTAACTGATGTTGTAATCAGTTAACCTACGCACGTCTGTCTCTGCCAGTCCGTCACTCATAGATAGGGACGCCTTCCGTTCCACATTCAGAGCAAGTGTGATGTCATTCGATGCGTCAGTGTCTTGGCTATGACACTGTTGGGCAATCTACCATAACTTTTCGGATACTTCCAGAAAATGGTAAGAAATTTCTCGAAAAATATGTATTTAAGAATTTTAAATATCTAAAACGGGTTTTGGGTGGTTTTATGTGATTACAGTAATAAATCGATGACTCATTTGAATCCTAATGTCAAGAATAATAGATTGGCACTAACCTTCTGGTGTTCTGGAACGAACTTCATAAAACTATTTTTTTGTTTCCAAGCCACCAACAGGGGTGGAACGATATGTATTACTTTCATTGCCTCTCCGTCAGAACATGAATCGTAACCGCATGATTCACGAGATTGACGACAATTAAATCTAATTTAGAAACGCAAATAATTTAGAAAAATATTTTACTGATAATGTTTCTTGAAAATTTATATGGACATTAGCTCATATCACAGATAACACGTAATTTCATATCAGGTTGTAATTTACTCGCCCCCAGGGTAAGTGCCTAGCTTCTTGGACCAATACCCCCCCCTTCGGAATGCACTGTCAGGCTGCGATGAGGAGACGCCGCCGGAACCCAACAGTAGTCACCCCCCATTGCGACTGGGGACTTCTCGCTAGCTCGTAGCTTCCAACATTTTCCCAGGTATCCTCCCCTTTTCCTTTCCTACCGACTGGTCTCTTAATATTTTAAATTAATACGAATTCTTTGGACACTATAATGTACAAGGAGGCAACCATGTTGTCACGTCTGCCCTGTGTTTTGTTTATATGATAGGTAGCGAGTACTTTACGTTGCGCGGTATGTCAGTGTGCTTGCTACCTTGCCGTATGCTTTCCGTCAACAGCAACTGTCCAAACAATAGCTGCTTTACGCAAGTAGTGGGTTATCAGTATGACTTGCTTTTTGTACTAGTTACGTACTAGTATTTTTCTGTGAAGCATCTTCTGCATGTAACTTTCGGAAAATTTTTGCGCCCTGAGATGGTCAGATGCAGTACGTTGCAGGATGTTCCGTTTGATTTGAAGAAAGAAAGAAAGAAAGAAAGAAAGAAAGAAAGAAAGAAAGAAAGAAAGAAAGAAAGAAAGAAAGAAAGAAAGAAAGAAAGAAAGAAAGAAAGAAAGAAAGAAAGAAAGAAAGAAAGAAAGAAAGAAAGAAAGAAAGAAAAGAAAGAAAGAAAGAAAGAAAGAAAGAAAGAAAGAAAGAAAGAAAGAAAGAAAGAAAAGAGAGAAAGAAAAGTGAGAAAGAAAAGAGAGAAAGATAGAAGAGAAAGAAAAGAAAGAAGAGAAAGAAAAGAAAGAAGAGAAAGAAAAGAAAGAAAAGAAAGAAAAGAAAGAAGAGAAAGAAAAGAAAGAAGAGAAAGAAAAGAAAGAAGAGAAAGAAAGAAGAGAAAGAAAGAAGAGAAAGAAGAGAAAGAAAGAAGAGAAAGAAAGAAGAGAAAGAAAGAAGAGAAAGAAAGAAGAGAAAGAAAGAAGAGAAAGAAAGAAGAGAAAGAAAGAAGAGAAAGAAAGAAAGAAAAGAGAGAACGAAGAAAAGAGAGAAAGAAGAAAGAAGAGAGAAAAAAGAAGAGAGAAAAAAGAAAGAGAGAGAAAGAAGAAAGAGGAAGAGAGAAAGAGAGAGAAAGAAGAAAGAGGAAGAGAGAAAGAGAGAGAAAGAGAGAAAGAGAGAGAAAGAGAGAAAGAGAGAGAAAGAGAGAGAAAGAGAGAA
>BLKR01012659.1:0-17412 GCA_011170035.1 Teleogryllus occipitalis
CTTCAGGCGAGAGGCACTTGGTATGGCTCGTGCGGTAGGCACCTTTGCTGATGCGAATTCCAATGTGAAAAACGGTATTTAGAGGTCGTAACGTTGAAGGTGTCGCTGAGCTTATCTAAGGTTTGATTTATTTGATTTGATTTATTTGGTCAAAAAGCAGTAATAACTGTATGACGTATGCTACAGAAGATAATCGTTTGCTTGAGTACCAGAATCCCATCCACACATATTTCTATAAATATTTGAAAGATGAATGAAAGTTAAAATATTATTATTATTATTATTATTATTATTATTATTATTAATAATAATAATAATAATAATAATAATAATAATAATAATAATAATAATAATAAAAGAAGGAGCGATATCAGAAACATTTGAAAAACTAAACATTTTCGTTCCCGAGTTACAGAAAACCTATTTGCAACGGTAAACGAACTGCAGATTTGATTTTTCTGCATTGCTAACAATATAGTAACTCACCCTCATCTCTACTCCTACCACTACAAGCAGAAAGAGAGCTCAACAAAACGTGCGCATGGTGAAACTACATTTATGTCCAGAAGCAAAACAAGGGGCCATCTCAGCATATCCTCAATAGATCAGGGAAATTAGACAAAAACCTGATCTAGATGGGGTATAGCTGTATACAATGCTGCCATAGTCCAAAACAGATCGAATTAGTGTCCAAAACAATCGCAAGAGACATATGATCGGCACCCCATGAGGTACCACCAAAGGTTGTGATGTAGGTTTAATGGTTATCCATAAGGACTCCGTAGACTGAGGACGTTTTTGCCATGTCACGTAGGTTTTGTCAATTGTCAGCCAGAGAAACATGATTGATTGATTTTTTCGTGTTTCCGGGCATGTCAACTGCTTTGGTCATTAGTCCCGTTAGTGTAGTGCATGTTTTTTATCGGGAGATGGCAGTGATCTTTCCCCGCTGGATGGCGAGATCCGGCGCCAACCTACCGTCGGCTACTGGGGTTTCCCCCTAACCAGGACTCTCCCACCACCGGGGCACCGCCTCAGCCAAGACAAGCTCTAAGCTCCCGACCGGTCATACAGAGAAACGGTGCTGCGCGAACAAACGACTGGTGGTCTTCAAGAAACATCTGAGTGATTGTGGAGGTGCATAATTGTGATTATGATTGTTATTTTGTGGCGGAGAACTTAAATCCAGTATTTGCGCTCCGCTCATTTAATCTATTACTATTTGGACTGCATAAATCTAAACAACCTCTAACAAGTATTGTACCACAGTCTCCGGGTCAATGACCCCATCTCGATCAGGTTTTTCGTCCAGTTTCCCTCATCCATTGAGCAAATGCTGAGATGACCCCTTGTTTTGCTTCTGTGCATAACTGTAACTCCATTATCTGTGCACGTCTTCTAGAATTCAGTGGGAAATATCGTTATTCAAATTATCTTTTCCATGTTGTCGCGGCAGGAAGTATTATCTCTTGGCGAAGGACATGATGGATAAGAGCCCAAATTTATTACTGATTCATCCTTGAAAATAGATCTTTTTACATTGAAGCTTTTTTTACAATCCTTGCAAAAAACGCTAATTTTTTCTGTTTTCAAAATTAAAGTAGTATATGGGTTATTGTAGAGATCACTGAATTTTGAAAACGTGCACATAATTCACTTCCCCTTAGCACGTCACACACAATTTTTAATGTTTTTTGTCGTAAAATAAATAAATAAATGTTCTATTCAACACGAGTTGTAATTGCCTTTGAATAACGTTCATACTCGTGGATGACCAGAAAATGGCAACATCAAAAAGCGATGCCTTTACATGTTCTCGTACGACTGACGCTAAGTCGTTGGTTGCAATTGCAAATAGAGGGGCGCTCAAAATTGACATTTTCGAAAGGGTGACTGGAAGAAAATTTTCCGCCAACGCGAACTCGAAAGGAACTTGAAGAGAGGAATTTGACGAGGCACAATGAGAGCCATCCCTCAAAACCCCAAGGGTGCAAAGTGCAAAGTATGCCGTGCATCCACGTCAAGACATAAGCCTTTTCAGTGTCAAAGAAGTCGCCTACAAGATGAAACACCGACGAACAAAACATCTGCGAAGCATGAGTGACTTGGTCGTCCAAAGTGAGCCTCGCTCGTGGCACATAGCGAAGTCGTTCGTCTTTCACCACTGAGGTCCGGGCTCGATTCCCGTCGAATCTCATGTGAAATTTGTTCCAACAAAACGAGTTTGGCTGCTTCACAAGGGCTAGTCCAACCCCTGTGAAGTGTCCTAAACCCTACCCCTATCCTTACTCCTTCCCAATTCTGGCCGCTGGATAGTGACGCAGGAGCGCGTAGCAGGAGACGCGTACGCGGAGATGCTACCTGGCGGTCCTCTTGGCAACTGACTGCGATATGACGCGACATGACAGAAAGTTAATGAAGGATTACTTTCCAATAGCGCACATTAATGGAGGATTACTCCCCAGCGCAAAGCGCTCAACGCCCCTTAACGTGCTTGGGGACGCGTTGCGTCAAAATGGTAGACGCAACAATTTTTTTTAATTTAAAAAAGTGGACCGAAGCTTCCTGAAGCCACACTGAATTGGTGTTGAAACGTTTCTTTGCTCCATGATCTAGACCAGACAGCGGTTGCCAATTCGTCCCAAAAGCTTACAAACGCAGCTAGCAATCGAAATCGGTCGATAACTCGAGGGAATAATTCGGTCTTTTCCTTCTGTAGGGATAGATATGACTACAGCCGGGCGCCAGAATTCAAGAACGGAGTGTTCGCTCCAAACGCGGTTAAAGGGGCTAAAAAGGTAGGATTGCCTCCTTCTGGTGTTTCAACATGTTTGTGGACTTGGTCAGGTTCTGGAGCAGAATCTTTTAAAAGAGCAAGCGCAGACAATAATTCCTCCACAGAAAAAGGGAATTTATAATCCTCTTGTATGCCATTTGAAAATCCAATGCATGTTTTCCCATCTCCTTTTATTATTAAGAAACCCTGCAGCGTGTTGTGAGGAAATGGAATTGTTATTAATTAAACAGTTCCACTTATTTTCGACATTAAAGAATAAATGAATTTTGCGTATATTATTACATAGAGTATTTTCGGCTACACCTTTTAGCAATCTTCAGACATTTGTCACTTAATTTAAACCATCTTCTAAGATATTTTCCAGCAATGAGATGTAGTTGAGAGATGAAAGATCCTTGGTTTGTACTTCTGTAATAATATAAGCAAAATACATTTATTCTTGAATGTCAAAAATAAGTGCAACTGTTTGATTAATAATATTTGATAGACATTCATAGGAAAGAAGAAAGAAAGTAAGTTAATAAAGAAACGTTTATGAAGTTCCGTCGTGTTCGATATTTCCAAAATGATATCTAAACCATTACCCCAAAACAGAAGTAGTCCAAAGAAATCCATACGAAAGACGTCTTAGCCTTTGACTCAGGAAGCCAGCCTGCGGTTTTTACAGAAAAAATTATAAATCCAACGCGGGACATTTAAAATGCATGCCCTTTGCTGTTAATTAGCGCCATGAAATTGTTACAAATGATAGAATTCAAAGTACGGCGCCAAATTTGAGTTGTTTGGCCGCCTATGTGCCAACATCACCCGAAAACAAAAATGCAATGTCCCGATGGTTATTTGCGATTTAAACAAATGAAGGGTGATGGCGCAATTCTGGCTTAAAATTCGTATTGAACGTGTCTACATACATAGAGAAACATGAGTCAATTCTTTGGGTCTGACAATCGTTTTTGCGTGTGCCTGCGTTATCTTTAAACAAGCGTGATATTCTCACCTCAGAAGCAGTAATACGGCCATCCTGTGAGGCAACAATTGCTGCAAGACTTGTGCAAATAATACTGGTGCAAAAAACCTTCATGGTGAAGGTAAAGTAACTTCTACCACAAGGACAATTTCAAACGAAAATAGGTGGCACTGCAAGAAACGTTCTATTTTCCCTCTCTTGTACAAAATATTTCATGTCTCCCATTACGATAAAACAAACTTATGATCTACTCATCTAAGTAAATTTATTACGCCTTACCAAATGCGGCTTCATTTTAGCAAGATAACCTATCATTTGAAATAACCCAGTGGTAAAAGGATTCAGACATAGTTGAACTCCTGTGATACTACTGTTACGTATGAAGAAACACACTAATTTTCCTGTCGTTCCTTAAGAAATATTTTAACTTCTTGTCTACACTACGATTTCCCTAACTGTCGCTTGCCATGTCACCCTTGCCCTTGTGGTAGTTGCATACAGTTTCTTACATTCTTATTCGCACACCTAGATTTAGCAACAAAAATTTTAAGGGAGAAGAATTTTGGGACAGTGTAATTGGGTGTGACGGATGTGAAATAAACCTCTTCGGGTCAGATGGGATTCGTCGGGTCTGGAGGAAGCAACATACAGGCGATTGTTTCATGAATACAACGACCACCGCGAAGTATGGTGGTGGTGGATCAGTTCAAAACTGGCAGGAAAAAAAACTGACAAACAATAAAACGTCTTGTGGAAGCAGAATGGAAGAAAATAAAATCCACAATTTTTAAGAACATTGTTCCTTCCATGAAGAGATAATACCTAGTTGTGATAAAAGCCAAGGGATATGCAATAAAATACCGAAACAACTTTCTTTTATAATTTTTTATTATGTATTATTACTTCTGGTGTACGGATATTAAAGTTGCACAAAACTGAACATTACTCTTTTTTTATAGTTTTTAAATTAATGTACCAACTGATTCAAATACAGAACCTGTGTTTTTCAGTTTGTAATGAGATGGTTTAACATTTGATAACGACTGTTTTTTAAAAGACCGTTACTTTGACCTCAATAATTAGATATTTCCCTGTAAAAGCATTGTGTACGAGTAAGAATATAAGATACTGTAGCTGGTTTTGTAAACAAGGGTGGAACCTATCACAATGTCTGTCAAACCACAGAAAAAGAAATAGTTACAGATTTCGATCTCAAGGGATTTATCAAATGAGTGCCTTTGGTCTACACTGAATGAAATTTCGATCTCAAGGGATTTATTAAATGAGTGCCTTTGGTCTACATTGAATGATAAATTTCGATCTCAAGGGATTTATCAAATGAGTGCCTTTGGTCTACATTGAATGATAAGTTGGGAATAAGGAATACGGCATTCAACGGGTCGTATCGATAGAGATGAGATAAAAATGTGCCTGTTCATGTTCTGTTTATCGGATGCTGAGACTGCAGAGCGCGTCTTCAGTACATAGAAGTACTATTGTTGTATGTTTGATTATATATATTTTTCTATGTACCATCATAGTTTCTTAATATACACACAACCCCTTTACTCCCTTCCTTATAAATACAAATAAAATTACTTTTATAATATTTGAATCCTTGTCTTCCTAATACAGGTTGTTATACGTTATTCCAATGAATTTATACATCGTGAGTTCGCGAAATCGATCCAATACAGGAAGTCGAGAATAATATTACTATTACTTCAGGAAGATGCATATATTTTAATTATTCTCCATCATTCATATTTTGCTATCTAATTATAATAACTCCATGAAATTTGTCATAAAACCGTACAAAATTACTGGCTTGGTTTATTTCGTATTCATTGACAAATATTCAGCGAATCCTACCTCGCTTGTGATGACATCAAAACATGTGCATATTTCACAAAAAGTAACAAACAAATAAAATATCCTTTACGATACATATTTCGTTCCAATATTCACACAATTAATTATTACAACATTAACAAGAGTACACTTTACCAATTTGAATAATTTAAAATCAAATGATCATGTCTTGCTATAAATTTTGATGATAGAAAAACAAAATGTTTTTAACTCCTCTTTTTGCTGCACGACGATTGGCTGCCACTGAAGTGCATAACACAATATTTCAACAACAAAAAAATCATGACATTTTTAAAATTAACTTCATAAAATTTCGAAACTTCTAAACCAACACGCGATACTTCCACTACGGCAACTCGAGATCATCTCATAAGTAATCGTCCGTGCGATCCATACCCACACGATTGGTTCACTACGGAATCTCTGACACACCTATCCCCAATATTTTTGGTTCGATCATACCACGTAGTTTAAAACAAAAGACAACTCTTCTCTAACAATGCTACCGTTTCTTTACGTTTTTTTATTATATTGTCTTTAATAGCATTTGAACGTTACCATAAATTCTTAAATGTATTCCAAAATATTTATAATGTTCGTAACCCCTTTTCCAATCACTTGTTTTCTTATTCTAACATTTATCGGTAATTATTCGTCATGTTTGTGAGAACATTCTACTGCCTCGTTCCTAATATGGAAAATTAATTTATCACAGAATTTTTTTTATTTCTGAAACATTACATGGTTGCGACGTGTCGTTATTTATAAATATGTCCTGTTTCTATTTATTTATATTCTCACAGTATTTTGGGCACAATTCTTTAGAATATGAATCAATTAAAGAAAACATCTAGCACTCGTGCACCTTCACATGTTTTTGTTCTTATTAACATACGAATTTTAAGTGTTTTTTTTAGTCTTAATCCAATGCTTTGAATTTATTTTGGACGCGTCTGATTGGACCGTACCGAATTGAGTAGGTGGGGAAATGCACGTTTCAATATTCTCTTACAAAGTGCATTGTTTTATAAATTAAATATATAAATAGAAACGACGGCGTATTTAGAGTTTCGTGTATTTTGCAATTCTTAATCCCCACCTCAAATGTACAGGTGAGTCACGTAACTTTAGCACCTCGAGCAATTGTTGAACGGTTGAAGTTATTGCAATGCAATTTTTTATGAAAGTGCATGAGGGAATAAGGCTAATTAATACATGTATTTATTTCTATTTTATCATTTGTATTTTTCGAGATCTTGAGGTAACTTTGTTTTTTTCAAATGGAACTATACGTATTTTTTAGTCTATCACGATGATCGTACAAAGACGATTTGAATGATCTACATATTGTCATATGTTAGATGACTCTTTTCTCAAGAAATTTTAAATTTTTGCTCACGTACCATGTAACACAAGTGTTCTACAGACAATCAATAATTCAGTAGTGGTTCTACGCAGGGAAAATGAGTTTTCGCCTCATTTGAGCTTGTATAAAGCTATCGATATGGTTACCGAGAAATTCAATAATCCGAAACTTCTGCTTCTGTGAGTTTCTGAATAGCCAATATTTGATTTAATTTGATTTATTTGGTCAAAAAACAGTAACAACTGTGTATGACGTATAGGTAATAAAACAGTAACAACTGTGTATGATCCTATCATTGTTTAGTTAAAATAAGAATTATTTTTCTTTTTGATGATCAGTATAGTTTCTAATTGTATAGAAACAGTTACGCAGCAGAAAATATTCTCTTTTGACTTAAATTGGTGTACCGACTTTAATTGTTTAGTATCTGGTAATTCGTTGTAA
Source organism: Teleogryllus occipitalis (assembly GCA_011170035.1). Classification (NCBI taxonomy): domain Eukaryota; kingdom Metazoa; phylum Arthropoda; class Insecta; order Orthoptera; family Gryllidae; genus Teleogryllus; species Teleogryllus occipitalis. The sequence goes on from BLKR01012659.1 coordinate 7,447, forward strand.
AGTAACGTAAATGGATTATAGTATGTGAATTTCTTGTAAGGAGATATTGATACAGAAACTTGATGAACGTGATTTCTACGACGTGTGTTATGATTATAAATATCAGTATTGCATGAAAATATGTTCTCACCATTAAGCAAGTCAGTTTTGACAAATATTACAGATTCGTAAATAAATAGGCAAGGCAATGGCAAGATTCCTAGCTCAATGAAAAGAGGCTTGTAGGGATCACGTGGATGGCGTGTTTTCATTATTCGAATAATTTTTTTTTGCAACCTAAAGTTTTGGGTTCCACAGGATGAGCTTCCCCAGAATATTATGCCCTATCTCAGGCGGGAATGTACATTTGCAAAATACACGCAACGACCTGCATTAAAGGCTGACAGAATTTGAAAGAATTCAGAATGCGTAACATAATGAACTTCATTTAGTATTTAATTGAGATAAATGTACATTCAATTTGAGGTTTGACTGAATTGTAGACCTATAAATGTTACTTTAACATTTTCTAATTGCATATTCTTTATTTTCAATGGAGCATGCGATTGCCGATTTAAAATGCCAAAATACATTGAAATCATTTATCCTTCGTTAACTATTAATTTGTTATTACGAAACCAATTTCAAACATCTTAAATTATATTATTCATTGTTTATTTTTTGCAAAGAACATTCGTGTCATCGGCAAACAGAACTGTTATTACATTTTGAATAAATGAGGGCATATCGTTTCCATATAACCGAAAGCGGATAGGACCTAAGATCGGACCTTGAGGGATGACCCCATGCTCAATTGGAAAAGAATTGGAAAGAGGAGTAAATAATGTCCTTTCGTGCCAGTATTGACCATGGTACCTGGTTTCTTCATTAATATCCTGGTAAAAGTACCAGGATCCTGGTACGTCTGGCAACACTTCACCCGTGCCCTATTGAAGACAAACTGGCTCGCGTAGCTTTGTATATTCGTATAAAAGGATTTTTCTAAGAATGAGCCGAAGTGACAGCTAGTTCGGGCAACATAACTGGAGGTTCTGTGGTCGTTGGGTCCTTGGGCCTATTACACTCCCTCCCTGCATTCGTTCGTTTACAGTTGGCTAACTTGTAAATGGCGTCGAAGCTTCCTTTTGTGATGCCCTCGTCCGACAAAAATATAGTGCGCCGCGAGAAATAATTGAAATTAGAAAGTGCAGTGTAATGTGCTCTTCTGTAAAAATTATTTTTTTCTATAAAAATGACTTTGAATTTACTTTTTGTGTGATAAATATAATGTTTATTTTCAAACCGAGACTTGAATATGAGATGCGTACTGGTGCACGTGTTTCCGCCTATTGTGCTGTTTTGATTCGAGCTGTGATCGAGAGCTTGCTATTTACATTCGCGGCAGCTATCTTTTACTGATTGTGAGAGCATGGTAATGGATTTTCCACATTCGTAATTAAATTTAAATATTTCGCGGACTCGCGTACGTGCATATACCTCAGCGAAACTCTTAGACTTCTGCATAGGGATGTTTTCACAGGATCCATTAGCACTTTACGAAGGGGCGTGGCTGAACAGCTGTCGTGGCGGAGGGATACATCTCTGAATTACGTGTAATGCTCACTTGTCTAGCGAACTGTCACTTTGCCTCATTCTTAGGAAAATTCTTCTATAAATGCAGCGAGGCGGGCTGCTGTTCCATCTCGAAATATTCTGGTTCAGTGGAGAACCGCCACCATTACCGCAGCAAATCTGCTAATTGGACACGAGAGCGATCTAATTTGATTGGTCCGTTTGTTATGAAACATCATATTAAACCGGTGGACTCTGCTTGTGAAACATATTAGACCAGTGTATTACCACGGTCAGTACACATGCGGGGATTGAAAGACAACGCGAGCTCTAATGAGACTGCTGGAAAACGGCGTGTTCCAACTTAACCGGATCAATAGGGAATCAACTGTTGGCACTGTAGTCCCTCTGAACGGGAGGTCCTAGGTTAGAGACCCGACGGCGGCAAGATTGTCAGCTGAGTTGAATTCAGTCGCTGTCTGAAGGAGGATTCTAGCGGCCGGCTGCTCTGATCGGTAGTTTTCCGTGGTTTCTCCGATCAACACCAGGCGAATGCCGGAGCAGTACCCTACCAAAAGGGCCACGGACCGCGTGCGATCTGTCCTTCCTCTTCCTTGTCCTATCCTCTCCCCTTACACACACACTTACACTAGCATGCACTACACAACCACAGATGCCGGGAGATCAGTAGGGAGCTTAGAGCTTGTCCCGGCTGGAGTGGTGCCGCCCTGGGGGGAAGATACCTTGTTGGGGAAAAATCCCGCAAGGGGTAAGTCGGCGCAGGTTCTTGCCAGCCCGCGGGCGAAGATCACCGCCACCTCCTGAGGAAACATGCACTCTACTTACGCGATTAATGACAGCCTTTTCAGCGCCTGGATTCGCTAATCAATAATTTTTTTAAAAAAAATTAACAAGAATCTTGTCCGGCAGCTCGCGCATGGTTCCAAAGACATCGATACTTGCTCCAACTCATCGGTCGGTTAATTTGGGTGATCAGTCCGTTAATTTTTACCATTTTTCACGTTTAAGAGGTCACGCGTATTTGACTCGTTTGTGAAAAACCGAACAGCTGTGCAGTTTATCGTCACCCTACCATAATGTGCTTGTTGTCATTCACTGATTGTGTAACGATGCAATTACACTTTCAATAAACAAGTAATTCGTCACAATCTGTGCCTTAAAATGCCATTTTATGAACTATGTCTTGGAAAGGAAAAGGGTTCGGGTATGTAGAGGTACTTCAACATATAATTTCTCGCATTATGTCTAAATTTGTAATTTTCGAAAATTCTGAAAGTTCAACGGAAATAAGACCTGCGCCATTCTTTTAAGCGTTCCTTGTTTTATCCATGGAAACAAATTGAAGAAAAAATTGGGAGCGGCTTTTGAGAAAATGTTTATTTGTAAATTGCATAAATTTCAAAAACAAATTACAAAAAACTCGTTTAAAAAAATTGTAAACTGCCTTTCTTAAACCAGTTTTTACCCAAGATTTTTCGTATAGTTTTTTAAATACATAAAATGATTCGAAAACAAGTGATTTTTAAGTAAAAATATGTTTGAAACGAAATTCTCGTTACAGGATCCCACATTAACCCTGTTCTATAAGTGGAATACCGGGAACAAACGGTATCAGTAGTTAGGGGAATTTTTTTGCAATTTTTGAATAAGAAATGATTTGTGCTAGATAATAATGTCTTTAATTCTAATACACAGGAATGACAAATCAATCATGCGAGTCTTGCGACAAAACCTGCAAGACCATTTACACGGTGTCGAATGATAAATAGATATATTGATAAATGCGTGAGTTTCAGAACCATCAGGTGTAAGAAACATGTTTTTATTATGAATATATATGATAATTTTGAAACATTTTTCATGCAAATTTATTTTGCATTTCTCTCCCGATTTCTTTGAGTTTTGTTTACATAACGCGCACAGCCCTTGTTTGGTTGCAGTTACAAACCAAGTTCATTTTTATAAACCTCACTCCACATTCTACGCGCGATAACAGTAGTTCGCTGGTTTCTTGTCTCGCATCAGACGACAGAGAACTGTATTTTTGCAAATGTTTCCACTATTTGCCGTAAAAATATTAGATGATCCACATTTTGTTTCTCCGATTATAAAGCAGCCAGGCATTGTGAACAGAAGAACCAATACAAAATATGAAAACGGGTCACAACCACTTAATTTGCTGCCACGTGAATGGAAGTCCATGAAAAAATATTGAGGCTCCTGAATCGAATTTGCACAAGCCCCTTTTCCTTTCGTCTTAAAATAGTCACATGTTCTCACAAAACGGCGTTTCTTTGTATCTTCATTGAACACAATAACTGCGACCACGACTCGCATTTTTTCTCCCTTCTACTAGCCATGTTGGAGTGAGGTATAATCTCACCTAAGTTCACGCGACATTTTCCTTGTAACGTCACCAAACACGGCAACAAGAAATTCTAATGTAAAACGATCGGCAATATCTTGTCGGAAAAATCTTCCTTCCAACTTTCTGGCAACATATTGCTCCGTCTTGTTCTTGCTAGTGTAAAACCCGCAAGAAACAGCAACATATGCTGAAAGATATTGCGGAAACCTATTGATAGTGTAAGGCCGGCATTAGAGAAAGTAATTTACTATATTTAGGAACGCCGATCCGGGTAGGCGAGATCGATGCTAAGGCAATAGTGCGATAGCGGTCTCGGGGCCCAAGTATTGTGAGTTCGAATCCCGCCTCGGGTATAGTTGTGTGTGTTGTGTATGTGTAATGTGCTTGTGTGACCCGTGTGGTTGGCGTCAGGAAGGGCATCCTGCCGTAAAAACATCGCCAAATCAACATAAAAATGGAGTGTGCGGATAATCGACAAAAACCCAGCCCGCACCATTACCGCCGATCCCGTAGAAACGGGAGAAAGGCATTCATAATACTAATATATATATATATATATGTAACCCGTCGGCGGTGGGTCGGGGGTTTGCATGCTCAATAATACACAGATGGGCATTTCAAGAAAATATTTACTTATTCTAAAATATGATTATGATGATGATGATTGGCATAACAATGATTTTTTACAAATGAATTTACATGTTTTTTTTTGTACATCGGCGGCCTCTTATTTACTTTAAAATGAAATTTGATACAAAAATTGAACACAAGTACTTGGCCGCTACCCTCGTGCCTGTTTACCGGCACATCCGCTACAGCTCCGAATATCTAAAGTTCGTCCGCACTTACGCGGGAAACAAGGGCTGAGCGTCACCTGGCTGCACAAAACTACTTATCTGGTACTCTTCTGAGGCGTGATGTCAGCAGTGGTGAGTGATGCATTCCCGGGCTGGAGTCGGGCGGCTGTGGCGCGTACTCAGGCGGAAGCCACCAGCGACACGCTCCCTCTGGACCCAATGCTGCGCTGGCGTCGTCCACATTTCATGACACGCGACCCAGGTCACAACGTCTCGTTGCCGATCGTAAACAATGGTGATTCCGCGCTCGGCTTGCGGTCTCCGGAGAGGAAGTTCCTTCCGGTAGCGAGTCTAATGAATTTCACCAATGATGTGACATTGCGCAGAGCAAAAATCTCGTATGAAGCGCCAAGTCAACTAGCGCACGTTTTGAGAGTAATCATTTCAGCTCACGTGACTAATTAAGTTTATGCGGCGCGCGGTAGAGCAATGTCTCCCACCGATCTCTGGACACAAGTGTCTCTTGCCGATCTCTAGATACGAGTCTCTCTCACCGATTTCTAGATACAAGTTTCTCTTACCGATCTCTCGATACAAGTCAGTTTTGGGCGGCGCGCTACCACGAACGAAGGCACCTCTTCCCTCTCCACGGACCGGGGGCCTGTCTTCGATTCGCTCGCCCTTCGCTAAAGAGGCGGCACTTGAGCCAATGGCTCGCGAGCTCGCATCGACAATGTGCGGCATTGTATGCTCGAAAGTAGGTCTCGCGAGTCCACAGGTGACCACGTGCGCATAACGAAAGGGTGGTATATTGGCGCGGCACGTCCGAAGACGGTGACACATGTTTCCCCGCCTTCGCGCCTCGGTCACGGCGTTTTACTCCTTTCTTTTCGGGTGCCGGCGACGGTTAGCCCAGGCCGTTCTTTGATTGACGTTATTGCTTTATTGCCCTGCCTGGTGCCTCTCTCCCGGGTGAACACTTGAGCAAAACGAATTTTGATGCTCTTTTAATCAGCACGTCTGTGGATCGGACTCAAAAGGCATACCCAGCGAGCGCGGGACTCGACGCGGCACGCGCCGGTGCGTCTCGGTAGCACAATGCTTTTGACTGTCATAAATATGTCTCCGAGCTCGGCTGAGGGGGTGATGACGAGGGGTTGGCAGAGACCGGTGGTAGGGCTTGGCCTCGATAATTGTCGTTTAGTGTGGAGAGGCTATTGAATCCGCGGCACCCAGGGACGGTCATAAAACCTTTTGAACGGCGCGGCCACGCACCTAAGCGGGTGGGGCGGCGGTCGGCATAATATGACCAGTATTGTATTTTATTATATTATTATTTCGGAGGACGTACCGTTACATTGGCAATCCCCTCCCACCAAGAAAATTCTGAGCACAGCGATGGATTTTCTTAGAGCAAAACTAACTAACGGAAACGGCCTCCGTGAGCACAAAAACCACAAAATAGAAACATTGCCCGCTATAATGACCTGATCCAACTTAACCAATAATGACAACGAAATTAACCCTTGACAATAAACTATAATTAGATGAGAAAAATAAAATTGCCCTTAACAACTAATAAACCCTTAAGAAATGCAAATAGACCAATAAAGTGAGTAATAAAATTTATTTTCGTTAAAATTAATCAAACCTAATGCTAGATAATTCAAATTGTTGGGAACTTCGACGAGTGCGAGGTGCGGCTTGATCCTTGCAATTGACTGTGCCTTCTCCGGATCGATTCTCGTCCCTTTGTCGTCAATTATGTACCCCAGAAATTTAATTTCCCTCTTACAGAACTGGGATTTCTCTAAATTTAAATGCATATTGTTGATGATCAAGCATTTGAATAACTCCTCCAAATTTTCTAGATGCTGGTCGAAATCCTGGGAGGAAATTACAAGATCATCCACGTATGGGGTGAGGAACATTTTAATTGACGGCGGTAATTTTGTATCCAGGCATCGAATAAAATACGCGCCTGAGTTGCGAAGTCCGAACGGGCATCTTTTCCATACGTAGCTCAAACCATCGTAAATAAATCCCGTATACTTTTGATCATCTGGGTGTATTGCAATTTGCCAATACGAGGCTGTGAAATCTACTGCCGAAAATAAGCTGGTCTCCCGGAACTTCCATAACATTTCATCTATCGCAATCGGCGCATCATAATCGGGCACAGTGATCTCATTTAATTTCCTGGCGTCGAGGCAGATTCGAACGCCTCCATCTTTTTTTCTTACGATCACGAGGGGGTTAATGTAGGCGGTCGGTTTCCTTTCGATAATGCCGTCTCTGATCATTTCCAACATGACGCGGTCTACGTCCGCCTTAAGGGCCTGCGGTATAGGGTAACTCCTACACTTAAATGATTCGGGATTTGTGACCTGGATTCGGAGTTGAAAGTCAGGGATGGGGTCGGTTGGCCTGATAAAAACGTCCTTATAATTTTGAAGCAATTCCTGCAGGCGGTAGTGCTCTTCCGGCTTGAGATTGCTATTTTCCTGCATTTTCTCGTTAATTAGACCGAGAGCTTCTTCCCGCGTAATCGAAAACATGCTAGCCTCTTTCGGCTCGTGAACGTCGGCATCACCTTCCTCAAACATCATCAGTCTTCCTGGATCCAGAGTAATTTCTCCCCTTTCAAAATCTATTTTACCGCTATATTCTCTTAAAAAATCGACACCTAAAACAACGTCATATCCTAAATTCTTAACAATGAGACATGTGGCATTAAATTGATCTGTGCTAAACGATAACGTTAATAGGACCTGCCTAGTAATGGGATTGCTTTTCTTCTTGCCCACGCCGACAACAAAACATTTATTAATGGGAAGTTCGGGTAGAGTAATACGATGGTTCTTTAATTTCAAGTAGTACTCCTCCGAAATGGCTGAAACTTCGCTTCCTGAATCAATGAGGGCCCTCGCTTCGATCCTTTCACATGTAAAAGTGATAATAGGGCATTTTCGCGCCCGGAGAAAGTTCTGCTCCTCGTCCTCTACCTCGTTGATGGCAAAGTTCACATTCGCCGTTTCCCCTATAGGCACCTGTAGCTCCCGCACCTGCACTCGTTCGGCGTCCCGGCGCCCCACGATACCGAACGACATTAGTTTGACGAACCGGGACCTCCCCGATTGTTCGTACGTTCCTCCTGTGCTCTATCACGCGGCGCCGACGGCGGTGGGCCCCGGTTCGCTGCCTGATGCGATGGCGGGCTTTCACCGTTTCTTGGCGGGAAATCGTTATGCTCTCGCCGCCATTGTCCGCTTCCTTGATTTCCTCCCCCTCCGTCCTGCCTATTTGATCGACCTCCCCCTGACCCTTGACACATACGTGTTCTATCATACCTGGCGAGAAGTAGCTGCATTTTCTCGAGATCGAGCGAGTCTACGCTATTCAACAGGTTTTGAATTTGAAAGGGAAAGTGTGAGGTAATCATCCAAATCAGTTTTGCATCTGAGATTTGCGGGTCGCATAACCTTAGCGCCGCAATCTTGTCGATCGCGTAATCTAATAATGAGATGCCCCATCTTTCCTCCCATCTACCTTCCATCACTCTCCTTTCGTAATCATACCGGACCTGCTCTCCCCAATAGCGCTCCAGGAATCGGGCCTTGAAATCGCTGAAATCACGAGGAAATGGATGTATGGCCAGGAGCCAGCTCGCAGCGCTCCCTCGCAACAATTGCTGTACAAATTTTGTTTTTAATTGATTCGGAATAGCTTTCGTGAGCTCCATGTAGTCCTCGACCCGGCGAATGAATTCACATGGATTTTCGTTGATGTTCCCTGAAAAGTTCAGGTTGGACGGCGGTGTCCATGGGAGTGACGCGGCGCCCCGTTCCCCGTTGCTTTGTCGTGGTAATTGATCACAAGCATCCGCGATCTCTTGCCGCCTTTCCTCGCGCAAGACACTCATCGAATCGCTGATCATTTGTTTGATCTGCTTTTCCCTTTCATTATCGGCGTTTGCTGCACCCGTTTTAATTTCTGATATTTCATTATTGACACTCTGCATATCGGTAATCACCTTTGTCTCTAATTTTGATAACCGCCTACAGACCGCTTCACCCTTGCTTCCTATTTCCGAAATTGATGTTTTTACAGACTCGTGGATGCTATCCATTTTCCCCTCTTGTCCCCTTAATCTAGCCGTGATTGTACCTTCGAATTCAGTGAAACGGCCGCCTTGCTCCGCAATCTGTCCCTCAAGATCATTTTGCATTTCTGTTAGTTTTGCGTTTGTCGCATCACTGTTCGCATCTACTTTTGTAGCAATGGCATCAATGCGTTGTGCCAGAGCCATGTTTGACTCGTTACATACCGCGACGTGCTTATCGAAACGAGTTTCCAGTCTCCGAATTTCAGCTGCGGATTTTGCCCCCTGCTCCTCGATACGGTTCGCGAGCTCATCGAATCTCGCATTTGTCTGCTTGAATTGCTCATCAAATTTTGCATTTGTCTGCTTGAATTGCTCATCAAATTTTGCATTTGTCTGCTTGGATTGCTCATCGAATTTTGAAAGCATTATCGCCATGAGATCGGCTATTGTGACCGTGGGTGCCTGAGGTTGCGCGTTGCTGTCGGTTTCCCCCTGAGTTTCATCTTTACCCTCCATTTTAAATTCTTTCACAGTTACTTTACGCATAAATTTCTTAATAAAAAAACCCACATACAACACACGCAAACACAGTAAACACTACACACAAGCTGAAAGAGAAAACATCATACACAGACCATAAGTAATCATCAAACATGCATTCCCCTTTCATTCGCCACCGGCAACGTTTATAAAATTTTGAAGTTTGGGTTCGTGAATCTTAGTTGAGCTCATTCAAGCCCCACGTTGGATAAGCCATTTATGTAACCCGTCGGCGGTGGGTCGGGGGTTTGCATGCTCAATAATACACAGATGGGCATTTCAAGAAAATATTTACTTATTCTAAAATATGATTATGATGATGATGATGATTGGCATAACAATGATTTTTACAAATGAATTTACATGTTTGTTTTTTTGTACATCGGCGGCCTCTTATTTACTTTAAAATGAAATTTGATACAAAAATTGAACACAAGTACTTGGCCGCTACCCTCGTGCCTGTTTACCGGCACATCCGCTACAGCTCCGAATATCTAAAGTTCGTCCGCACTTACGCGGGAAACAAGGGCTGAGCGTCACCTGGTTGCACAAAACTACTTATCTGGTACTCTTCTGAGGCGTGA